>RSEF01000003.1:117275862-117340256 GCA_003993805.1 Himantopus leucocephalus
AAGCTGAGGGATCAAAGGGTCAGCTCTTTTTCTTCAATGGCCAATGTCTGAGGAGGACTCTGTTTGTCTGCCTTTGGTCCCAGTCGTGAATGCAGATCTGGAATCCAGTTCCCGTCGGTCACTGAGTCCAGTCTGGGACTTCCCCAGTGTCAGCTGGTGACATGCTTGTTGTCCTGGGAGCTTGATATGGTTTTGTATATGTTTCTTTTTTTTTCTTCTATTTTATTATTAATATTTCATTAAAGTAGATTAGTTCCTTCTAAACTCATAAGTCTCTTTTTCCTCCTCTGCCTCTCTCTTTGAAGAGGGGTAGAGGGAAGCATCTGTCGGTCTCATCTGGGGTCCCCAACATCCCCAGTGGCCGATTTGGCCTAAACCTCAACACATGTCCAGAGAAGGGCAAAAAGGTGGTGAAGGGTCTAGAGAACAAGTCTTATGAGGAGCAACTGAGGGAACTGGGGTTGTTCATCCTGGAGAAAAGGAGGCTGAAGGGAGACCTTATCACTCTCAACAACTACCTGAAAAAAGGTTGTAGTGAGGCAGGGGCTGGTCTCTTCTCCCAAGTAATAAGTGATAAGAAAAGAGGAGACTGCCTCAAGTTGTACCAGGGGAGGTTTGGATTGGATATTAGGGAATAATTCTTCACCAAAAGGGTTGACAAGCATTGGAACAGGCTGCCCAGGGAAGTGGTTGAGTCGACATCCCTGGAGGTATTTAAAAGATGTGTAGATGTGGCACTTAGAGACATGATTTAACAGTTTAGTTGTGGACTTGGCAGTGCTAGGTTAACGGTTGGACCTGATGATCTTAAGTGTCTTTTTCAACCTTAACGATTCTATGATTCTATATAAACGGACAAAAATAACAGGGGATGGCTCATGAAATAGCCAAAGCCAGGTGCAACATGAACTGGAACTAATTCCCAGGAGGAAGAGCAGGCAGTGGTAGGACCTGGGCTGCCTCGCAGGCAGGTGCCCTTTCTGCCTGGCCCTGCCAGACAAGCTGCCAATCCCGCTCTCTGCCCAGGCCCCCTGCCAACGCACAGGGTGAGTTTCCCTCCCCAGAGGCAAACCCACAGGGTAGGGGGGCAGCTGTCCTGCCAGCCCCCTTCCCACCGCGCTCCCAGCCGTGGCCTGTGGAAGGGGAGCGCTGCAGGGCTTTTGCAGAAAGGAAGATCCTTTCCCTTGCCCATTTAATTCTTGGCCTCTGCTGTGTCCGTTGCCTGCGGTGCCAGCTAGTGACAGAAATGACAGCATTTTAGTGGCTGTGTCACCTGTCCTGCTAGCACTAAGAATAGAGCAGCTCTATTTCTCTGCTGCTGCTAAATCCCTGTGAGCATATGACATAACTGAAAGGAAACCCATCCCTTCTGCTGTGCTGTGACGCCGTAAGCTTCAGCGCTGCTGAAGAGGTGCGCTGCTACCCGGTTTGTAGAGCCGGCATCTGCTCACAGCCCGGTCTGGTTGGTACAAGAGCAGCACCAAAGCTGGCTGATGCTTTGGGGTGTTCATCTTTGCAAAGCGAGGCAGCAATTCACATTTTGGCAAGCACAGCCTTACACACGCATAAATCCCACCAAGGCTGCCTTGCTCATCCCATTGTGCTTCTTTCAACAACATTTTCCTGTCCCTCCTCAGACTGAGCAGGAGCAGCTTCTCTGCCTCAGAGAAATACTCGACACTTAAACTGATGTCAAAATAACTGAAAAGGTGGCTTAAAGCTGCTTTGGGGTGGGAATCCCTGTACAGAAAAATACTGGAGAATGAAGGCAAAAGAATCCATTTTGATCAAGAATATTTGTTGATGACTGTGTTTGGTGACTTGGACATTCAAGTCACATATAGTGGCTCCATCTACATCAAAACATCTTTGCTCTGTAGAGTCCAAAACAAGGAGACTAAGGAACACCAGTCCTCTCTCCAGAAGCTTCTTGTGGTGGGTGTCCTTGTGTGCTGAAATTCCTTTGCAGCTGCCTACCTTCTCCCACTTGAATTAGGGTTGTGTCTGCCTTTAGCATAGTCACGGTGGTATAACTATATTGACAAACCTTATTAGAGAAGACACATAGAATCATACAATGGTTAGAGCTGGAAGGGACCTTAACAATCATCTAGTTCCAACCCCCCTGCAATGGGCAGGAACACCTCAAAGCCCCATCCAAACTGGCCTTGAACACCTCCACGGATGGGGCTGCCACAACTTCTCTGGGCAAGCTATGCCAGTGTCTCACTACCCTCAGAGTAAAAAATTTCTTCCTAGTGTCAATCTAAATCTAACCTCTTTCAGTTTAAAACCATTACCCCTTTTCCTATCACTACGCTCTCTAATAAAGGGAACAATTTTGTTCACTAACTTTGCTTCTTAGCTGGGCCTCTTCTAACTACTGAAATTAACAGCATATTGTGCAGATTCTGTTCGCTCTCAGAGTGATCAGAGCTATGTTTATAGTTGATGCCAAGGAATGGTATGCGGAGATGCTCTTGCTTATACTTATTACTGTAACACCCATGGGCAGTGAACTTTGTTATTTGCCCCGTAGGACAGTCGGAAGTGGAAAAGCGCAGTGGGGTCCCACCTGCAGGGAGAAGCGGACAGGACAGGTGACCCAAAACTGACCAACAGGGTATTCCATCCCATCTGCCTCATGCTTAGCATAAAAGCTGAGGGATCAAAGGGTCAACCCTCTTCCTTCAACAGCCAACGTCTGAGGAGGACTCTCTCTGTTTGTCTGCCTTTGGTCCCAATCCTGAATGCAGATCCGGAATCCAGTTCCCGTCGGTCACTGAGTCCAGCCTGGGACTTCCCCAGTGTCAGCTGGTGACATGCTTGTCGTCCTGGGAGCTTGATATGGTTTTGAATATATTTCATTATTTTCTTTTTATTTTATTATTAATATTTCATTAAAGTGGTTTAGTTCCTTCTAAACTCATAAGTCTCTTTTCCCCTCTTCTGTCTCTCTCTTTGAAGAGGGGTAGGGGGGAAGTATCTGTCGCTCACCTGATGGCCAGTTTGGCCTAAACCATGACACTTTGTCATACATGTCGTTTTATGAAAGCCTTAATTCCCTGATTGCCTATTCTTCTTCTAAAGAATCCGCGCTTTTAGAATGGATGCTGTTCATTTAGTTAATCATTAATCAATATTTTATTTTACACAAATTATTCCAAATGGGGTCCAAAGCCTGTTCTGCATTTAAAAGTAAGATACAAGCAATTTATATCTAACACATGTGTGTATTTGTGTGTAGAGTGCGTGTATATAGACATTTGATTGTTTCTGTTCACCTTTAGCTTCTCTAGTGCATGAAAAGTCTACTGACAATGTCCGTGTGCCACTTTAGGTTCACTTTGATGTTATAAGGCGTGCATAAGCCTTCTTCATTCTGCCAGAGGAGGAAAGAATTCTACAGACAAGTGGGATGCTAACCTGATGACTTCAGTTTTCTGTGTGTTTGGTTTTCTCAGTGCTGATATGTCACCATAGGCCTGCTGGAAAATGCATTTCTCCCTCTGACCTGATCCAGGAAACCCCGACAAATACTCTACCTTCTATGCAGCAAGCTGATTTAGTCTTTTCATAACTTGGGAAATCAACAAGAAGAAGCTATTAATCAGGTGGGTATTTTGGCAGGATATTCACACACCAAAAAAATTTTAAAAGTGAGCTTGGATATGTAGTCAGGAAAGACGACCGGAGAGTGGTTCAGCTGACCGAAGTATCTACTCAAGAATGAGCTGGATTGCTTTCTGTGCTCTATGGGTTGTATTGACTAGATCTCCATTGACTAGAACATAAGCATAGACGTTAATATTATGTGCCCACTTACTTACACTATAGACACTATAGACACCAAAAAGCACGTGCCTTAATTGTAATCTGAAATCTGCTTGTCTGCTTGCGTTGTGTGACCGTAATAGATTTGATCTAATACCAGCAATCCTAAAAGTAGATTTACTGTAGATTTGAACCATTTTTAACCACTTTGCCGCGTGTTATGATTAGTTGGCTAAACATCAGCTCCCAGATTGTCCCGTAGCAGGTAGTTAGTCATTAGGTAGCAGCTAGCTGAGCAGCCAGCACACCTTACTGCAGGTACACCTTTTTCTTCAGGAAGGGTCCAGCTTAATAAAGAACAGCTTGGGTTACATTAGCCATTTAGCTGAATACTGACTGTATCAAGCAGTTTGGAAAAGCAGAGCCCAGAATCCATTTTGCCCCTTTCCTGGCTACCCGGTAAACCACAACATGCATTTCTTCAGGTCTGCTTTCCTTGTGGCTCTGTAATTGGTTGCCCATGGTCTGTCTTTGACAGAAAAGGCAGACGTTCCTTCTCTCCACCCTGCATGGTTTAGATATATCTGGTTAAAGCATGCTGCAGAGGTATGGGAAGAGCAGGTTTAAACCTTTCTCAGGCTATAACTGCCCTGCAACTGCAGTTCTGAGCTTCCCAGGACGATATCGTAACCACGGGACCATTATGTAAAAGATGAGTGTTGGCAGCTCCTCTTCTGGCAGGTGCGAAAACACTGCTTTCACTATCCATGCCCAAAGGTTTGATTTAGTGACTTATGCCCAAAAGAAAGTTTCTTGCCTTGGATACTTATTTCTCTGAATTCCCCAAAACCAAGACAGAGAGTGTTTCATACCAACCACTTCCCTCAACTTTTCCAATGAGCTGGCTCACATGTTTCATCACTAAGTGGGTACCTACCGAAGACACTTAACTTTTTCCAAGTTTTCTGAAGTTAAGCAGAATTAACTGCTGTTGTGCAAGAAATGAGGGCACCTCAATCTGCAATGTGAACTCTGACTTTAAGGTCCGCTGATGCTGAGCACATCAACCCCAAATCCCTTTTAGGATTTGGCACATGCAGCCTGTTCAAGACCTTCTGAAATCAAAAGAAAGATCCTTATTGCATCACATAGGTCTGGAGATGGACACCTGACAGAAATGAAGTCTTTCTGTTCTTTGTTCTTTGTGAAGGAGGAGTCTTATATGTGAATCCATGTTTCTTGAGAGAAAATAGAATAAAGTAGAAATTTGTGCATGAAGCCAGATAGTCCAGGTAGGTATCCACAGCATGATCTATCCACCCACCTCCTTTTTTACTGTGGCCTTGCTCCGAAACTAGAAGGGAGAGAGGAAGGGACATGGCTGGCATTGATCCCTCCATATGGAAGAAGTGATAGTTCTCTAAAGATCAAAAGATGGTCAGTGGAGAAGTGTATTTCCCTATGTATACACAGAAATGCTCCCAACCACCTACAGCATAATTTACCAGCACAGCTTTAGTACCAGAGGTGACTCTTCACCCAGAATATAATTGAGTAGTGAATATTTTGGTTTTGCTGCAGAATGCTTTGGATCTTAAAAGCCGACAGGGGTTGACTGAAGAAGTTCCTGGAAGAGAAATTCATGGAGGGCTATTAAACGTAAAGTTAGAAATCTGGTTCAGCCCAGAGCTAAAATTCATTGGAGGCTGGGACTCACTGCGTGCTAACCCCATTGCTATGCCGTCCATAAGATATTCCCCTCTAGTCATGGTCAGAGATAACCAGTTGGGGTTCAGCTGGATGAAACCTTTGTTTCCAACTCAGAAATGAGCAGTCTTATATGAGGTCCATAAGCTTTAAGAAATTAAAGTGCATTAAAAACATGTTTTAAAAAAAATAAAAAAGGCATTTTCTGGGTGTCATCCCTGCCTTCAATCGTGCCGTCATACCAGCAATGAGGCTATTGAGATTCTACCAGTGACTGACACTTATCCATTGCTCAGGACCAAGTTAAGATCTAGTAATGGTAGAATAACTTTTTCAGATCCCCAAAACTCAACTCTGGAAATAGGAAAGTAACACAAGTTTGTGCCAAGTCTTTCTTTGGCTTTGCTGCTCCAAAATGCAGAAATATACTTCATCTGGTGGCAAGGCAAGGGTATCTTTCACAACAATGGGTTTTAAACAATTTAATTAACAGTTTCAGCATCTATGAAGGGTTTTTTTGGGGAAAAAAAAAAAACAACAAAAAAAACCCCAAACCAAACAACCCAAACTGTTGTAAATTATCTTCCCCTTCATTACTTTGATGTTTGGAAAAACAAATACAAAGTACCAAGAATGAAAAAATAAATAACTGCCAGACTATAATGAGATTGGTTTTCAAACCAGTTAGCAACAGTTACCTGTAGGCTGGGCTATCCTACTTCATCTACAGTGAGCAGCAGTGCTGTGTGGTGGTACAGGACAGAAATACTATAAAAATGATTGCGCACAAGAAACTATTGCATCTCTTATTCACTTTTATGAGAAGAGAAAAGAGAAAGAGGATAGACAGACTGAGTTCAAAAACTCTTCAATTTTATACACTGTGCCTTCATTGCCGGAGAAGAAACAGAGAGGGCTTCATCTGAAACAGCTGCTACCTACTGTCATCCAGTACATATGGTTGAAGAAGTAAACCGATTCAAAGACAGGACTAAGCAAAAGATATCACTCACAAATTTTTTATGTCAAAAAAGTTAAGAAAGAAGAAGAAAGGATTGTGACATAAGAAGGATCAACTTTTCCTTTTGTGCCATCAATAGAAGAGCTCACACTTCTAGCCTTGATCCGAAAGACGACACAGTGTGACAGGTCTGATTAATAGAGTCATATCAAAGGCCCAGAATGTGCCTAAATTCACCCAGAAGAAGAACAGAATATAGTTCTAAAAGCAGATAGAGCACCAAAGGGACTTGTAATGGTCTTGTTTGACTTCAATGGAATTTATAATGAGACAGCAAGTGCTTTACTTTAGGTCACTGGTTTAATTTGACCCAGGGTATAGAGGCTGAACTCTGTTTTCACCAGATGTTTATTTGATGACCTAGACTACATAAGATGACTTCTTAGACTCAATTCCAAACAGATAAATGGCACATCACTCAGCTGGTATGGACTGGCACTCCTGATGACAGTCTTCACCCACTGAACACAGAAGATGAATGAATATTGCATGTGTGGATGTTTTTGCTCTATGGACAGTCCCTCCAGGACAGGACTGGAAGGCAATTTCACACTTTTCGATTTTTTCTGCCCTCTTCTGCTCATGTGTCACACACAGTCCCAGCTCTGCTTACCAAGAAAGCAAAGGACTCTTTCTCCCTAAACAAGCACACCAAAGCAATGGTGTGTCACTGGAAGAAGTTAAAAAAGGGTAAAGAATGGGACTGTGTCACAAAAAGGGTTTATATTTTGTTTTTTGTGCTGTCAGTGGAAAAGTTCCTACATCTATTCTTAATCCAAAAGACAAAGTAGTAAACTGCAATAGCTGGAATCCGATGTAAGAGCCACAGGCATATGAAACTCAGCTCTTTCCAACTGCACAAACCTGTGCAAACACAGCTTTCATTTTCCTTCCTCCTAAAACTCCCTGGTAGTTATCAGCTTCTAATTTCCTCCTAAAATTTCCCAGTAAAACTTAAAGACACAAAACACCACTTGGTTGTGTGCTGCAACAAGGCCTTTTACATAGTTCTAGCATGAAATTTCTACTGCTGATTTCTGTTAAAGGGTCTGGAAACCTTTGTAACTCGTTGAGTGACTCTGGCTTATTGTCCAGTCATTTAGGGTTGGAGCTTACTAAAAAAAATATTTATTTTTTTTTCACATTGGCAAACTACAAGAATGGCCGCTGACTTGCTTTTAGCCCAAGGCATCCAGCTCTGTCCCAAAGAAATGGCTGCTGTTGTCCAGGAGCTGGCTCATAAAGCTCTAACAGGCAGTTTGGGTGCAGCATCTCCCTTTTAGAGGGTAAGAGGATTTAGGTATGGATGGCTTGACCATAGCAAGTGGCATCAGAGCCAGAGAAAGTACCCTAGCCCTGTTTTACCTGCCAGCACAAGAAGAGTCAGGAAAAATTGGGATACAACCACACTGACAGCGAGACATCAAACACAGCAAGCCCTGAGCACACCTTAGCTTGAAATAAGTATTACTTCAGCTACATTGTTTCCTGGACTGAACCAAGATGTTTAATGCAGTATAGTACTGCTTCCCAATCCTTGGTGAGCTCCTCTGGGGATCTCTAAAGCAGCACTTCACTGTCCCACCACAGACTAAGTCTACAGGTGGGATTCATCTCACCTGCCATGAGCCACCTAAAAGTTGATGGTGTAGAGCAAAACTACCTAGGTTCTGCCATTACTTTAGTTGCTCTGGAAGTTTGGTTGACTCCAAAAAGGGTGTTCCAGCTCTCTCACACCTTTTGTGCTGGCACTAGTGCTCAGCAATGACATCAAAAATCTGAACAGGACCAATACCCTTTTCTGTGGGTTCTATCCCGCGATGATTTAAAGTAACTGTGGAAGTACACCCTGACTTCTTTATCCAGCATCTCCTAAAGTGGAGAGATACAGATATCTCTACAGAACCGATCCTCCCATCCTCTGTTACCTCTACTACCATCCCATGGTTCCTGCCTCTCTCCACAGTACACAGAAGGAGGCTTAGTAAACAATTTTGGAGTAAATCTCTAACTTGAAGATAGCTGGGCCTAAATTACTTCCTGAGATTGCACAGGCACACTAGGGAAGAGCCACTGGAGTCTTAATTTTATGCCTTCAATCCAAGATCATCTCCCTTTTTGAAACTCTACTTATGTGTAAGAAGCAGTGGAGTGGTCTTCAGTATTTATCTTTTTTGGAAAGTATATTTTTGGTTGTATATAAGACCTCAGGGAACCACCAATGATCATTTCCAGCCCCATTTATCATCAACCCTTCCCTTCAGTGAACTGCAGAGAAAGATGCAAAGCCGTTAATTAAAGCCCATCCAAACGCCAGTGACTGAGCTGCTTTAGAGGAGCTAAAAATAATTTCAGCTGACCATGCCACCATCTCCACATGATGAAATTCCAAAGTGTCTCAGCATTGTAACGAGTGTTCTCCCAATGAAGTAAACACATACGATGCGAGTTTTATGAGGGTGGTATGGCTTTGCCTGCACTGGTTTTGTACCACCTCAAAAAAATTTTAAAATGGCATTTGGGTACATTAAACTTTGGAAACCTGTGGCTCAGCTCTTGTTTGTTAATCATTAGGACCAAAGGTAAGATTTCAGTTATTCTAATCCTATAAATCTGTTTCTATTTTCTTCTTCTTCTTTTTTCTTCTTTTTTTCTTCTATTTTTTCTCTTTTGTTTTTCCTTTTTTTCATTCTTTTTTCCTTCTTCTTTCTTTTTTTTCCTTTTTTTTTCTTTATTCTTTATTCTTTATTCTTTATTCTTTATTCTTTATTCTTTATTCTTTATTCTTTATTCTTTTTTCTTTGTTTGGCTGCTTGGTTGGTTTTGTAATACCAACTCATACATAGTCCATTCTGTACTCTCATTTCACTTTGAATCCCATGGCGATAAATTAGCAGTGCTTACCTTATCAGATGGCTGCTCTGCAAAGTAGAATAAAAGTCTGTGCTGACCATCCCTGCTGATGTTGAGACTAAATACAGATTCAGCAAGCCTGGATACTGTTGCAGGTTGCTGTTTTCTGCCCTCCATGAACTTTTACGTTTCCTCTTTGGGACAATGAAATGGCTAGATGGGTCAGATCAAACGTGGGGTGGACAGTAGAATATGTAGGAAGAGCACATTCAGCTATTCCAGGAACAAAGTCCAGGGCTCCAGGACTCCCTGGGAAGCCAGTTTCTTCATAACTATCTTCCAGATCTTAAGACTGTTCGAGGTTGGTTGGGGCGGTTTGGGGGGAACTCCTCCCTTTTTTTGTTCCCTCTGGCTGTTTTCCAGGTTTACAGTCGTGTTGCTACGTTACACCAACTGCCTGGATGCAACCCCTCAGCTGCCTTGTGCAACACCACAGTTCTTACCGAAGAACCAGGAAAAGACAACTGAGTCCTGAACTAACAGCGAAAGAAAGTCTATCTGAACCTACTTTGCTTGAACATCAGAGCTTTAAGTGTTTTTTCAGAACATGCAGTGCCCATAAACGTGTCCTTTGATGTCCCATGTGCCAGAGATTCCAGAGGTTACGCTGCAGCTACCCGAACAAGGGCTAAAATAACATGGAAGTCATCATCGCTTCAGCCAACCAACGGGAATTCAGCCCAAGATTCCTATACAAGGGTTTTTTTAATGCGATATGGTAATCCAAAATCAAAACCAGAGTGGCCTTGGCTTTGTTGCTGTTTTAATCTATTTTAATCTCAATTCAGCCAGGTTGTTGATTATGTCTGCCAGAATTGAGAACATGCTTTCTGTAGCGTAAAAGTATTTAAAGCATTTGCATGTGTAAATTCCACCGAATTTCCACACCTGTTTAAAATGAAACAAAAGACTACGGAAAATAATCCAAATGTATATATATGCTTAAACATACATGGATAATTCTAAAAGGTGACTGTTTATTAATTATTTAATTCCTGTTGAATTGTTTTTAAAAGATAAGAGGAGATGGCTGGACAGCACATCAGATACATCTGTGTTCCCAGTTTAGGGAAGATTCTTTTCAAAGAGTAAGGTCAACTATTCAGCCACTAGATTAAGAGCTTTCTCAAATCATCTTCACTCCAGTGTGAGCAGAAAACATCCTCCCAGCATTGTTCCTCAGGATCAAGTGCTCTACAGAAGTAGGAATCCTCTTGCAGATTATGTTTCTGGAAAAATTTAGGTTGGAGAGGATTTCTACAAGTCATCTGGAATTAGTGGGCGGAGTTCCTTTTACATCAGGTATCCTCAGGTGAGCGCACTGGGTTAGGATGAGGGAACGTTGCAGGGTGAGTACAGCAGCAATGTCAAAGCTGTTAACATTTCCTTGAGTAGAAACATTTATTCATTTCTATGTATTAGAATGGTTTATCTACTGAAACATGCTCTGCTGTCTAACACATCAGTCACCAGGATACGTCCCAATAGAGGATGAGGAGCCCATCTTCAGAGCCCTCCACTGACACAGCTGTGCGTTATTCTGTTGGTTTACAGATACGGAAACTGAGGCACAGACCTGTGGCCAGAGCAAGTGGAAGATCATAGACCTGCCGTCAGATGTTAGAACCAGAAAGCCTTTGAGCCTCTACGTCATGAACACAAGAGTATCTTCACCTTTATTTGCTAAATGTTTCATCAATAAATTCAAATCAAGAGAAAAGGACAAAAAAAGGATAAGAATATGAAGGGAAATGGATTTTGTTCCTAGCCAAATGATATCTGTATGGGTGGACTCGAAATAGCTTCAAATAGCATAGGAAATATGCACCCATTCCCATCACCTAGCTAAGCAACCCACTAGGGACAGCAAATCCCCCTGTAGCTGAATTCCAGAGCTCGTGGGCACGATGCGTCTTCTGTGGGCTGTTGTAGTCAGCACTGACAAATCCAAAATCTTCCCTTCCCGCCCCTCTCAAATTGCATTCCATTTCTCCACCAACTGATACAGAAAAAAAAGACAATTGTTGTAGACCTGTATCAGAGATGCCAAACTAATTATTTTTTTTTTTCTCTTTCTCTTTTTTTTCTTTTCTTTTTTTGGACATTGCATCTGCGGAGGCGGAAAGGGGGGAGGACAGGGATTTGCAATGGCGGGGGCAGCTGAAGAAGGAAAGAAGGGGGGGAAGAAGAGAAAATATTTCCTTTGGCAATTCTGCTTCGCTTTCGAAAAGGGACTACTTTCCTCACTCCTTATCCCTCCTGACAAGTACAGGCACTTTGGGCCCTAACTGGATGTGAACATTGTCAAAAGGAATTTGGGCTAAAGGGAGGCATCTGCAGTTCTGCTCCTATTGCGCTCGGCGCTGGAGCCACTTTTGCGAATGTGGCAGGGTGGCTGGTGGGCAGACACCAGTACAGATGGGAACTTCACATACTGTATGCATCATGACCAACTATAAAAACAGTCACAACGCATCAGTTGTTACCCGGCCAGTCTCCCTGGAACCTTCACTTTCAATTTCAATCTCGCTGACATCCACAGCTTACAGTGAGCTTTTATGTTTAAGCATCAGTACAGTACTAATGCAGGAGAAAAGGGGCGGCTGGGCTACCACGGCAAGGAATTAAACCTCTGATCTCGGCCAGCCGTTGGAAGGGAGGAGCAATTCAAGGGGAATTGTGTAACTGGACTCTGTGGAAAAGGGTGAGGGGGAAAGCAGGGGACGGGAGTCGGGAATTTTTTTCGACGCGGTGAACACACAGCAAGTCAGGGGCCTTCTGAAATAGAAACGTAGCAAGCAGGCACTCTCCCAAATTGTAATTTAATGCTTGGAATAATCCTATTGTGTCAGCTACTCACCGCCAAAGAATTGAGGATAAATATAACTTAAAAAAAATAAATTAAGGGGATGGCAATTTGAACAGCTTAATGTTTCTTCAAAGGCTAAGTGATGGAAAGCAGCGCTGAAGTAAATTGACAACTCGGAATTAACTGGTTGCTGGCACGGCACAGGTAAAGGTTTGACAGTAACATGAGCTTTCCAAAGTGTTTCCAAACTGAAGTATTATGAAAAGGTAAATTATGTTTTGTATTCATGACTGAAAGCATTTTATTTTAAAGCCGGCACTGCCGATGCTGTCAAGGTGGAGATTCTAGCTTTATGTACAGTGCCTCTAGCCTTGCAATGTGAGTGAGGCAACATGACAGCTTGTAATAAGTAATTTTTATACAGTTGCATTTATCACTCAAGTAGGCTTGGCAATATTAAACACAGACCTTAAAATGCTGCAGAAGAGGAAGGACAGGGGCTGGAGGCCATGTATATTTTGTGTGTGTGTGTGCACGCGCGCGTTTGAGTGCATGTGTGTTTGTAACTCCTTTTTTTTTTTTTTTTCTTTCTCCAGGCCCGTTCCTGTTAATGTGGCACTTTTTAAGATATGCACCGAAATGCTTCCAAATTGTTAATACATCACTAAAAGGTTACAAATGAAATGACCCCGTTTAGCCCAAAGGATGTTATTTTAGGCTTTAATGAATTAGACATTGCTACCATTTTCAGGCAAAAATCAATTGCCTCAATTAACAAATTTGCACAAGTCCAAATATTTACAAAATAAAGGCCCAGAAACCACATTCTTTGTTTCTCTTTCTCACTCCCTACCCTGTTTCTTCATTAACATCTTAATTTCCATGAAAGTGCGAGGCATCAGCTTTTTCTGGGAGCTTGTGAAGGCCTAAGTGTTGACAACTTTCTTATTCTTTAGAGGCTGCTCTTTTCTGTTTTAACAGGTTTTCTTTCTTTGTCATGAATAATTCAGGACAAGCTAAAAGAAGTGGAGGATGCCCATTCCTTCTCATGGAAAGAATAAAAATATACTCATACCTTACCTCATTTGTGGAAGAACGTTTTACAAAAAAGAGAAGGCAATTTATTTTATGGGATCGAAATGAGCAGCGAATTTTCTGTTATTCACAGGATTTATAGGAACTGCAGCTTGAGTCTGAACCAAGAGGAACTGAAAATCTCCAAGCCAAATGGCAGACTCTTAAACCTTCTGAAGCACAGCCCCAACATATGGTTTGATTTCCACTTCTGCTGCAAGGAGTCACAGAGCTAGGTGGATGCCAGTGAACTCAGCCATTTAACGCTGAAATAACGTCAGATTGAAAGCAACATAAAATTGGAAAAAAAAAAAAAAAGACCAGTCTCTGTTATTATTCATATGACCCAGTTGAGAAAATTATGCATTCGCACGGGGAGGTATGTCTAACTCGGGCATCGTGGCTGCCTGAGGACATTGGCTGTATGGGGAGATGAGGACTTGCAGCACTGCGTAGCCAGGTGTCTAGACTATCAGACAGATGAAAGAAGGAGCTGACTGTTTTGTCTATTCCATTTGCGTATTTCATGCATCTCTGCTACCCATCAATGATGTTAAATTTAATTCATTTACCCATCTAACCCGCACTGGTCTGAAGAGGTCATTCCAGGAGCTGTTGGAATTTCCCAGGGCAACAGTTGAGGGTGGCATTGACTTCTTAACCTTTGCTGGATGACGAGTCTCCAACTCTTGGTAAAGATCTCCAGATAAGAGAGAGTGCCACGTATATGAGGGTGGCACTTACCTTTGCAGCAGTCCAGATTCGTGAGTATCAACTGTATATACAAAGAGAAAACAAAAAGAAAACAGTCAATAAATGTAAGGAGTCAACACCTGTTATAGATTTTGCAAATGAATTCATAAATCAGGAAAAGACACTAGATCTTCTATATAATAAGTCTCCACAACCAGTTTGATTCTGAGTTTAAAGGTTTATTTTGTATCATTTTGTTCTATTACTAAGATGCTAAAAAATAAGCTTTATGTTTTTCCCCAGAAAAGTATGGTTAATATAGATCTGTTGCAAAATGCTGCTGCTTTTTTGCTTTGACTGTAGCTACAAGAAAATTACTGCATTTGTGTAAAAATAAAACTTATATTTTCTGCTCCATATTGTGAACATAAGATTAAGCACTAAAACTCAGTTGTGGCTAGATGTTAAGAAAAATCTTCTAGTAAAACCTGGAGAGGTTGCAGTCTTTGGTGTTTCAGATTTTTAAAAATAGATTACACAAACATCAGCCGGAAATTACTAAAGAGCATTTGATTCTTCTTGGAGAAACAAAGAAGTGGCCTCATTTGGCAGTCCATGGTCTGAGTTGGGCTTTCAGCAGAGGAGGCTCCCAAAATCTCTAGACAGTTTTGGAAAACGAGGCTGCTTGTGACATAATTTTGACAAAGCTGAAAAGACCTTGAGGGTAAGGTTTTCTTATTGAACTTAAGATATCTACAATAGACACGATCACACCTGATTTAGTTACCCTGGGATCCCTTAACAGACAAGAGAGAAACAGGCAGTTTGAAGGTACAATTGTCTGACCTACTGAAATGTTTACTTTTGGCCAGATGAATGTCAGCCCAGGTTTTTTCCTTCTTTTTCCTGTGCTCTCACTTCCATCAGAGTACACCTTTTCCACTGTAATCCAGTGCCTATCTCCTTGATATTCCTAATCAGAGGTAATATAACAGATTCCATTAACCCAATCCTGTAGACACGTGATGACCTTATGCAGACCACGTAGCTGAGAGTGAAGGGATATTCTGAAGGTGTGGAGCATACATGGTCATAAATGTTGGCAGGTTGACTCCTAAGAAGACAGGAGATGTAAGTCAAGAACAGACTTTTGTGATGATTCTCATATATATATATGCCATTTTTTGATACTACCTAGAGAGATGCTTGTTGCTACTGTCTCTCTGACACACAGCGCAGCAGCTCCTGCTATCTTACATCTCCTACTTCGAAATGACGGAATCCATGTTGGGCAAAGAAGGATCTGGAGTTTCAGTAGTCACTACTACAGCTTTAGGAAAAGTGTAATGTTGTCTTTACTATCTTAATCACTATCAGAATTAAGTACAAGTACTGAGCTTTTTTATGCAGTATCCTTCTAATAACTGAATAACTGAAATATACTGCATAGAAACAACCTCAGCAACATATACTCATCTAAAATTTAGGTGTCTGATCTAATCTAGTCATTTCGGTTCTTTCTGTTGTCAATGGGTCAATGGGACAATGTCAATGGGATCTTCCCCTCCATGGAAAGATCCTTTCTGCTGTCACAATCATTGTCTCATCTCTATCTTTCTCCCCTTGACTGTGCAGGGAACACAGAGGACCAGCTTAGTTCAAATGTCCAATGTTCAGACGGCTTAGAATGTCAACCCAGTGTGTAAGGTTATATGTGAAATGGATTGTCAATTCAGTGTACATCGGCAAAGAAATTTTCAGCACATTCCTGGGTTTTTTTTTGAGGAAGTTGTCTTAAATATTTACTGATCAATGCAATGCATCATCTGAGAAGACAATTAAGTTCAAGGCTATCCATTGTACAATTCGTAGTGCAGGTATATGAGGTCCTAAATTTATAAAGGACTTTTCCTGGGGCCTCTGCAAATAATCTTTCCCTCATGGGAGTACCTATCAGGAGCATTACATGATTGTGTATGTACAGACTATGAAGGTCCAGGTTTTAGAATAGGACCTGCAGTATTGTGTGGAACTTCTGATTGCTACTTTTGGAAATGGTCAGAAACCACAAAACAATTCCTGTTTTCCAGTATCCTGTCAGGATATCAACATTTCAGACAATTCCCTGCTTACAGAATGAAGATCACTGTGGGTGGCACTTTGACTCCGTCAAAACTAAAATCTCGGGATGGAGGAGATGGGTAAGGGAAAGGAAAATTAGGTATGGAGTAAGTTGCCGTTTTTCTTTTACATATTAATATTCTTGTAAGTCCAATAGCTCTTAACTGAAAAAAAATATTATCTCTTTTTTGTCTGAAATTTTGATCAATGTGTTCTTGTCCTGAATTGGCTGAAAAATTACATTGTCATAGGTTCATTTTTCAGCCAATCCCTGTTGACATTGTTGCTTTAGGGTAATAGTTGGTTTACAGCATATGAGAGAAAACAACATAGCCTTGAGTATCTTTTTAGCCTGATTTTTAGATGCTGCACCGGCTGATGTCATAAAAGTGTCTGGAACGCAAAGAACTCTGAAAAACAGAAAGCTATTGCTGGTACTCAAGGTATTGGTCCACAGGGCCAACTGCTTCAGCTAGTTTGTCATAAAAATGCATTCTTGTCCTAGAATCATCATTTTAAGACCATCTCAATTCCTCTCTCCTACCATCAGAGTATCTCAAGCAAAGTACATCTCATGCAGATTGTTGTATCACGTGGATTTATTACACAACATCTCAATAAGATGTGATTGTTCTTGAACTGACCCATTTTGCTTACCAGAATAAAAAGCATCATACTGGATATCAGTTTCTTCACCACAAACATAAAACAGACCATTTTGCTTTGATTCCATGGACTGTATCCGTAATTCCAGCTTCATAAAATTATGTAGGATACTCCTACTGATCATGTGTAGCCATGTTGTACCTTCCTGTCCGACAACTCGAAGTATTTGGGTACCAATACATGAAATGATTTAGTATTACTTAATTAGTCTATGTAGTTTGTATTCTGCAGGAATTCATGCACCTATCCTTGTAGAAGAGTTTGCACACCTGGAAGATGACTTGTCTCTCAACAACAAATTCAGCTCTTTAAGCTAACAAGCTCTTGTCATTGTAATAAATTAATTGTGAAAAATGTGTATTGGTAATCAGGTGCAGAAAAACCTGCAACAGATACTCACCCGTGCAGCATGGGAATGGTGTTCAACTGTCCATATTGTGTATCTGCAGTGAAAATATCTCCATATCAGCTAGCTATGTAGAATTTTCTATATTCAAGGCGAAAAAACACGACTTTTAGAGCACAGTTACTTTATTAGAATTTAAGGGTTAGTCGTACTGAACCCAGACACTACCTTTTTCTCTGCTTTTATTTACCAGGGGGCTAAAGAGAGTTAGACCTTATGTAGGTCTGCAGTATAAACTTCTACATTTGGAAATATGAATCCAATCCATTTTACTTCATAGCTTTACTAAATTACATGAAGATGTGGTTTACGTAGAACAAATCACGGCAAAAGAAATCACAGGATTTAAAATTACTTTCCTGAGAGTACACAACAAGATGATGGCCTAAAGATCATAAAGTTGGCTTGACCGCTAGTTCTTTTGCTGTAACCACCAGACAGTCCTTTTTTTCCTGTGTTCACAGCAGTGCATTAATTTCTAGTATTGCCTCTGAGCAAAAGTAACCTATAACTTTTCCAGAAGAAAGAAACTTGTGATATTTGACATATGACATGGATCAGTCTATACTCAATATGACAGAACTTAAATGGACTTGATTTCAAAATGGGTTGGATGCTCTCCCATCTCTCAAAACAGATTTTTTTAGGATGCCATCAAGCATTGAATAAGAGATGCTTTCATCATCATCACACTCCTTCAAAAGCTTTGCTTTAAAATATGCAAATACATTATGCAAACTGAGAAGACATGATTCTGTGATTAGAAACTTGGGATCAGTACTCAGGAAAACATGGAAAATTTTCTCTGCTACAAACTTGCCAGGTTCCAGGCTCAGATAATTTAATACCAGTGTAATGTACCTGTAAATCTGCGATGTTTTCTGAGCTCCCACTGTAGTCAACAGAAATTAAGACTTGAGTCCGTTGCCTGAGTTCAGGAATCTCTACCGTTTTAGGCTCTCTGTGAGAGACTTCATGTCTTACAGGATCTGTCACAGACAGCAGCTACTGGAGAACTTCAGTACTTGGGCATCCCAAGTGATATTAGATGCCCATGTTTAGGCAAATGAATCAGGTCCCAGAGAATGCAGTTAATGGAGTCTAATGGAGAGGTTATCTCAGCTTTAAGTAGAAACCTACATTTGGTCAACTGAATAGCTCTAGATGCCCTAGGGAATCTGAGACACCTCCACCGGGCTGGCAGGTATGCACAGGTTTGTGCTGTCCTTCTGAGCTAGCAGTCACTGGCCAGGTGTAACACCCATGGGCATCTCAAAAGGTACTAGACATCTTTGTCTAGGCAGCTAAAACACGCCCACAGGATGGGCTTCACTGGCCTAAGCATAAGTATCTAGTATCCTTCCAGGTGCTTTGGAGTATCCTGTTCGGCCATGGAAGCATGCGTGCCTCTTGTCCGTCCTGATTCATGTCTGCCAAACTTTTCTAGATGTCTTGAATGCAATAACACATCTCGGGTGGTATTGGGCACACAGGTGACAGAATCATGGTCTTAGGTGCAGGTATCAATAGGAAGTAAGGTAACTACTTGCTTTAGCTGGCAAGGCCCTCAAGCACTGCCCATCGGTGCCAGTCACTACAAATGAACCTGGAGTGAAAAATACAGTGAAAACTTAAGAGGTATTTTGTTACCATAGAAGTGGATGTAAAATGATCAAGAATAAAATAAAGTCTTTTATATATTAAAAATTATGTATATTATATAAGTATATTATATATATATTATAATCTAGTCTCAGGGAATGGCCTGTGTAAGACACGTGTGCAGCTCAAACATTGATGTGTAAGTAGTATTACTGAGAGAACAAAGGATGTTCCTGGACATTCCCATTACATTACAAAGCTGGCCTTCCAAGAATAATACGCCTGAGAATAAAACAATAATTATAAAACCACAAATGAAATCAAAGCAACGCTGCCGAAAGCCTTAAGCACCACAGGTTTACGAGGCATGTAAATATAGCAGCTTGGATAAAGATGTAAACTATTACACTGCACCCTTTAAAATCTCACACTTCAGAAGCCAGTGGAATTACATTGGACTGGAAATTTGGGTAGATAAACACTGGATGTCTGGTAAGAAATGCTGTTCTTTTTTTAAAGCTGTGTGAATACATGCAAGCTCAAATTAAGGAGAGCAGATAACCAACTGCATGTTAGAGATGAGCAGGCTGCTTAAAGCTACTGCATAATCGGTGAAGCCTTAAAAAAAAGAAGAAAACAGCTTGAGGCTTTTTTTCCTTCTTCCTCTAAAATGTGACATCATTGTATATGACACAACACCTTGGAAGGAACCATATGGGGAAATGCAGACATGTTGCTAACTAAATGTGAGCTCCTTCGCAATGAAAAAATCTCATTGCTGGCCAAACCCTGGATGGTCTCATAACAAGCACAGCTCACACAGTGGAACTGACAGTTCTACTTCAAGGACATTTTTTATGTCTCATGCTCTTTTTGTACAGTATTTAGAAAGGCATACCAGGAATATAATGCAGTTTTTCATTCAGATTTAATCAGAAAGTGTTGATTCAAACTCAACACCCTAAAATACATAAGATGTTCTGATGCAGGTTTTTGCTTGACTATTTACAGGGCTGATCTTTAAATCTCTAAGCTCATTAATCAGTGTTAGTTATTCTACTGATTTAAGGAATGCCTTCCCTCTGTCTTGCCATGTCTCTTTAGGTTGGTCTTTGTACGTCTTTCTTTCACTCATTCTCTTCCTTGCTAGATGTTGACCTCAATGCAGTTCTGGATTAGACGTTGGATCTAAAAGTTCCATTTTTTATATTTTCATCATAGTCATTATTATCAGCAGCAGTAACAGCAGTAGTATTGGTAGCAGCAGCAGCAGCAGTAGTAATAATGTTGAATTTAATTGAATATACTGTAAATGGCCCACTGATTTTTTAATGTTTAATGATTGTGTCTGAGGATATGAATTTCTACAGATCAATGAATAAAACCTCTTAGCTTTAACATTGAGTCTTCATGATGATGGATATCATCCACGTTCACTTACACAGCAGCTGGTTCCAAAGTCGTGTTAGGTGGCTTCAGCAAAAGAGGAGATGATCCTGACAGCTTTAGATTGTGAGTGTTAATAGATGAGAAAAGGGTAAAATTAAAATGAGGAAGCTGCCTGAACAAGTATGTATTTGTGCATTAAGAATTATGAGAACTGTAGTTAAAAGCTAAAAGAACTTCCCATGGAACACATCATTTGCATTTCTGTGAGTACTAACAGGATGGGAATCAGGAATTTCTCAAAGTTCCACTATGAGATATTCCCCCTTCTCTTTTAGCCCCTAAACTGAAAAAGAGGTTGGACTCCAATTCAGCAAAGACTCACATTCAGCCTGGCTGAAATACCGCAGCAACCCATGTATATCATTGGTCCTACTTAAATAAAACTAGACATTTGATTTTTTCCCATCTTTAGAGACTAAAATTTATACTTAATTTTAATGATGTGGCTCATGAAAACGACTCATGAAAGCGCTTAATAATGTGCTTGATTTTCATTTAAGTCTGTGATTAAATTTCATAGAAATTAGTAAAATTTAAGCACGCCTTTAGGATTAAGTATGAGCCTAAATGTATTCTCAGTTAGATACATTGTTCTGAATGATTTTTGATGGGCTTTGATGGTTTGGGATCTAGATGAAAGATATTGTTATTTCACTTTACAATTTGATCATGAACCAGGACAGAAAAAAAAGAAAAAGAAAAAAACAAAGAAAAAAAAAAGAAATCAGCTGAAGACTTACACGACCAAAGAGTATGTGGGTTCTATAAAAATGTGGCATGATGGGTCCAGATTATTGGGGTTTGAGCAGAATATATCTTTCTCTACTTATTTAGCCTTTTGCATGCAAAACTACTTATGCATACATTCCCTCGTGTAAGCCTGATGTATTCAGACTAACACAGCTTCAGCAACTGTAGGCCAACTGCATCTCTGGGGTAAATGCGTTGCCTGGGGGGATATATTTGATTCATAATGGCTACAGCTGAATTATAGTGAGTGCTGGAGTGTTATTTATGTTATATCTGAAAGTTCATTGAAATTATTTAGATGCAGATCCCTCAAAGGATATAAGCACAACACAGGTTAGATTTATGTGGCCAAGTCCAGGTAAGAAATCCACGAGCTCTGGCTGAAAACACAGGTCCCTCAACTTTCACCAGTTGTTTTCTGTGAATGTTCAAAGACTTGTCTAGAGCCTGTACAGGGAATCTGCTCCATACACCATTCCCCTTTAATGGAGTTTGGTATCTAAGGATATTTGTGATTTACAAACTAGGTAATAGCAGATCTATGTCCCTGATGTTGTGGGCAAGCTATTTGCAAACTAATTAGAGCACTTCACCAGGAAAAGGAAAGCCTGATTTGGTCAAAACTCATTTCTTACATTTCCTAGAAGCATGACATTATCTATAGGCACTCATTGTCTGCACTATAACCATGGATAAGGATCAGGAATTTGCGAAAGAAGGGGGTCCAAAACCCCCGGGACCAGGAAAAACAAACAAATAAGCAAAAAAAAAAACCCAAAATAAGTGAAATAGGTTATAATTCAGGAGTTTAGCTTACACAGAAAAAGCTCATCTTCCGTGCAGGTAAATGCAGTTGTCTAATATAGGGGAAAACAGTGACTAAATGAGCTAATAACCATTGGGAAATCCTGTGAAAACTGAATTATGAGATAGAAAACTTTCTTTCAGTTAAAAGTATTACTAATGAAAATGATTTTTAAAAATCAAAATGTTTTCCTTCAGAAAATTCTGAAGTAAAATTCTGGTTAAAATTGTACCTTATTTTATTCTTCTTTTGTTTCCGTATATATTTTCTTCTATAGCTGTTAAAATTTATATCCTAATGAAAAGCCCATACCTTAAAATTAAATTGGAAATGAAGTTTTAGAAGTCATTGATTAGTGGTCTTCCTTCCCCGCCATGTCTCCTATGGACAACCAAATGTTTCTGAAGGAGGTATTTTGTGATCTTAACCTGGAGGCTTTCTGAATTGGTAAAATTTAAAGTTGTCCAGTTTCCACTGGTCTATCTCTCTGCAAGATGAAATCTGAAACACTGATTTATCCACTGTTGGGATTGTCATTACCATCACAACATAAGGTTAGATGTGCAATCAGAAACTGGGATTGCACTGGACTTAATGTTTGACAGTCATTATCTGTGAGAGTTTCGAAATTAAAAGACAAGAAAAGTGTTAGAATGAAAATTAGAGATACAGAGCAGTGAAATCGCTCAGCTGATATTACTTTATTTTGCATGTCCAGACACAGTACATTTACAAAGAATACACCACAAAGATATCCACACCGTATTGTCAGATAATGGGTCTTTGAAGAGGCAGAATTTCCAAAATGAAGGTTGAAACTGGGATTTCTATATCTGTACTCAGGCATTTATTAAAAGGGTCTGAATGTCATAGGAGCACAGATCTGAAAGGGATCCTGCTCCCAGATCAACAGCTCTGAGCTCCTGCTCTGGCAGTGTATCACACCATCTAACACCTTTTATAAACAGGTCATGCACTTAAATACAAGATTTTCTGCCTCTTTTACTCTTACTGGGGGAAAGTTGCTCTAGATTTTCATTCCTCTGCTACTTAGAAACCTACCGCTGGTTCCCAGTCTACCTGTATTCAACATGGCTGAGAATTAAGCACATAATTTTTCACATTAACGTCCCAAAAGGCTGTTCAAAGGCTGTTTTTAAGAGAAAAAAAGATCACATTTAGAGACAGACATAAGAACCTGAAGCCCCAGGGGTATATTTTCAAAACGGTTAAATGCATACCTCTTCTGAAGGGTTAGGGACATGTGACAAGCTGGAGAAAAGTGGGATGTATTGTGGGGACTTACCAGCTCAAATCTGCTTTAACTTGGGAATTCCCGTGTTCTGCTCCACTGTATAATGCCAATGAAGGCGAGCACATTTCCAGATGAGTGAAATAATACAGACACAGGTAGCCACGTACTAGCATTGCCCGTCCTCTACGCAAAAGTGTGGACAGAATCAAAATAAAAGACGTTAAGGTATATATAGGTGTGACTGTGCCTTTGTTCATACACCCTGCTTGGTCTGCTGTTTGGGGAAGAGGATGAGAAGTTTACTCTGAGTTTCCAGAAAATCTAGTCAGTGCGAACCACATGCATGGCAAATAACTATTTATTATTATTATTGTTGTTGGAATATTACTATAAAATGCTATTTCAAAACATAAATTAGATTCTCAGTTCATTTTGGTTAACTGGAAAATGTTCCCTGCAAGTCATGGTTTTTGAAAAACTCCCTTAGTCTTGACTTCTGAGTTTTGCTTTCCCCCTTTTCCTTGCAAACAGCCGCCAAGCAAAATAGTAGAACAAGTTACGTGAGCTAATCCCAACCGCCTGTCTTTTAGAGGGTTAATGTTACTTTCTTTTTTCTTCCTTGCTTTTCCCCAGCGCTGACTAAAAAGAACACCCAGGTTCAATGAGTGACAAATCATTACAGACCGTACAGTGTAATTAAAAAGCCCAGCCATTGATCAGCTATGAGCTAAACCTGAGACAAAAAAGTGAGAGACCCAGAATAGCTGGCAAAACTTCTCATTGAATCTGTCTGAAATGGAAGATGTTCTCCCTGGAGGCATGGAGCGTGGCCCATTGTGCATTTCCATTAGAGATACATACTGACTCAGAGCATGCCATTGATGTTGGCCTATTTATGAAAGGCTGTTGAAAGAGGTTTCAGAGTTAATTGAAAAGAGCTGTTTCTGAAGTAAAGTAACTTCAAACAACACAGCTCTGAAATGTGTTTTAATGGACTGGAAATCAGTGAATTTTCCGTAGTGCACATGAAATAGAAATGGGTGGTATGAACTGAAAGCTGCATTCCCATTTGGTGGGATTTCATTGTTTTTTATTATTATTATTATTATTATATTATTGATGATGATGATGTTGTGATGTTGTTGTTGTTGTTGTCATCGTCACTGTCACTAACACTATTAATAATTATTTTAGCTATAGTTGCTCTATGGGCAATGATAAAACAGCTTCGCTCTTGATTGATTAGAAGATCGTCTTCTAGGGTTTGTCAAAATTTTCACTCCATGCCTTTATTTCACACAGCTATAATACAGGCTGCCTGCAGAAACTGTCAGACTTGTGCCATTGTAAACAAAAGGAAAAACTCTTTTAGTTGTCAAGTAAAGGTAGGTTCCAAGGCCCTCTTTTACCAAGGTATGCTGTGTTTAAAATGTGTTTATTCTTAACGACATTTCCATTTTAAAATTAAAGCATATGCCTAAATTCAAGCATGCGTTTATTCAGGCATTTGTTTAGTCTCTGCCCTGAGCTGAGGTCTTGCACATAAGTTTGTATTTAAGCTCATGCTTAAATAAAAGCCTTTTCAGCAAAACATGCACCTGAAATTCATAAATATAAATAGTAGCTGAATACATGTTTAAATCTCAGCTTGTGATTAAATAGCTTTCTCAGCTGAAAACAACGTACTTTTAAATTATTTTTTAAAGCTTGGCAAAGTTCAATAAAAATAAGAATGACTGAGCTGAATTTATTCCTTCTTTTTAATTCTTTGGCAGGAATTTAGAGTTAACAAGGAGGAAGGTAACTCCTTGCCCTTGGATGAGGTGAATTTAGACAACTACGTGGCATTCAGGTAGAAAGGAACACGATCAGATTGTGAGATTCTTCCTCAGGCTGATTAATACCTAATATCTTGAAAAAGCTCATAAACCCCAGTGAATTGCAGGGGAAAGGTGAGAGTAAAGTAACCCAGCACTCAGAATAACACAAGCAATAATCAAACAACTTCTGACATAGGGCGTGAATGATAATGAGTATTTTACACTTCCATTCTACTCTTAATGCTTTAAGTAATTCACAGGTTCTGCTGAAAACCTCCCATGTTCCGTTAAAAGAGATGACCTCACAGACATTAATTAACTTAATCTCACAAACCTCATTTGAAGTAAGGAAGAGTTATTGTCCCCATTTTTAAATAAGGAATGAAATACAAGGATAGCAATGACTTCATACAAAACCTACCAAAATCAGCAGAAATATTTAAATCCAGGCCTTGCACACTACAAGCTTCATTCACTATTTTGTCTTCTGATAGTCCCAATTTTCTCAAAGCTTCACCTCCCAAAATCAATACCTTACCTAAAAGAGTCAACATTGATTTATTTCTGTAACATTATTTTTAAAGCTGCTGCGTAAAAAAAAAAAATAAATGCAAAAACCTTGAAACAACCCTAAGGCACAAAAAAAAACCAACAAAACCCAGAACAAGGAAAAACTAGAAAAAAATAATTCAGTTTTAAATAAATAGAAATCTCATTTTTTAGGGCTGTCGTGACATTTTGGCATCTGCACTGACTTTTGAAAATTTGTGGCTGATAATCGTGGATTAACATGTGCTTAAGTTGTCTTTGAAGTTACTGTGGGCAGTTACATACCTAGACTAAGAATGTGCTACTTGTTCTGCCGAAGTGAGCACAGGCCATCAAAAAAGGAAAGCCATGAAGACTATGGTTGGAATCTGAACTTAAGGACAACATAACTCCCTACTTAGGTAGCTAAACAAAGTCTAAATTTTCTGAGGCATTAAATATTCAGTAGAGGGATTTAATTTTTCTGACACTCCAACACCTATACCTGGAATAGAGAGAATTAGGCACTGCGACGGGGATGACTAACAGCTGATGTGCATACCTAATGCAGACAAAAGAAAGAGGAGGTACTGGAGGAGAAAGGAAAAATGGAGGGGATGGCATGAATTTCTGTGCCCAAGACACATATTTTAAAATTAGAGTGAAATGCCACTGGGAAAGTAACATTCAGAACCTGAGAGCTTCTCTTCATGAGTGTATTCATCTGAGGAAAGGGACATTTGGGACACCCAGATGCGGAGCTTGAGCCTGCTCTTACACTCTTCAGGAGGAGTGTTCTAACCACCCAGTAAGAAGACAGGAATGCTTCCTGGTGTTTCAGTCAAAACCAACTGTTGAGCATCCAAGAATTCATAGCCCTTGAGTCCAGAAGGTGAGGAATAAAAGAGCTTAACTAACATATGAGGGTAGAAGAGTTTTTATTCTGTTCTAGCTCTTGCTCCTGTAATATTTTCGGTTGGATTCATCTGGCCAAACATACAGTTCTACTTAGTCTAATAGTCACCTGGAGGCGCCTCTTTTCTCTCTATTGACTATGAAGGGAGATGAGGATGACAAATGCAGATGTAAAGAATTTTAGTGTAGACTCCTTGATTCGGTTGCCCACACATGGGCACTTAGTGTCATTTCAGATGCGCTCAGTGTCCTGCCTCCTCTCCAGCTGCCGTGTGTTACAGGCAGGATACAAAATGTGCCCACATATCCATCAGGCCTAATTATCCTTCAGAAGACTCACGCTCCCTTCTTCTGCAGTTCCTTTTGTGTTTTTTATATACTTTCATACTCCTAGAACAGGTGGAGGTCTTCCTCCTGCTCTCAGGCCAATAAGTTGTGTTATACACGCTCCAAGGACGCATGCTCAAAACCTTATGGGTGAAGAAGGACAAGGAATACATCCTTAATTTCTTGAGGCACGCTCACATTTTACACAATACACCACCTGCTTCTTCAATTCAAAATAATGCAAACAAGGTAGTCTCTGAAGAACTAATAGTAGAAGTCCTTAGAGTCCACTCGTTCTTTACCTTTAGACAGGAGAGCAGGTCCCAAACTGTGGCAAAGATCCACATATGCAAAGCATTAGGTCTCATAAGACATTTTTAAGTGAAATCTTGGGTGCCTGGGGAATCTTATATTCCTAAGCAATACAGATAGGGTTTTCCCAAGTTGCTGTCATGAGCTTAGGTTCATTAACGATAATTAAGGATCCTCCATGCTCTGCTGATGCTGAATATCTGATATTCAACTTCTATAACTTTCCGGAGAAGAAATTGTGATTAAGCCCCTCTGAAAAGTAGGTCTTCACTTTAGGAGGTTGTCTGTCATAGCCATAGCTCTATTCCAGTGAGATTGTGTTGACACAGAATTTTGATTTCACAGTTTTGATTCTTTTCTGGAGACTCTGAGTATTGGCGAGATACGAAGCCTGTGCTATGAGCAAGAAGAAAAAAACGCTGAATGGAGGCCTTAGAATCATACGGTAATATTTGCTGTACTTTCCCGCAATAACTTTTGCAAACAGGCCGATTGGTTTATCTTACAACTAATTAATAATAAGCAGCCTAGACACAATCAAGGGAAACATTCAAGACTCATCCTCCTTTGGAAGTAACACTGGTCACACATTTGGTAAATAAGAGGATGATAAAATGAGGGTTTGGGATGTCACTTCATAAGCTCCCAAAGAACAGTTCAGGGCAATGACAATCTCAAGGTTAGAATCCTCGATGTCCAGCTTTATAAAGTTCTCATCAAGGTATTGCAGCGTTGTTCAGGAGGTAGATGGTAGCAATCTGAAATGAACTATGCTTTCTCAGAGTTTAACTTCAGGAAAAAATTCAGACTGAATGTCACCTAGTCATTTAATTGAATCAGAAATTAATTCCCTAGGGTCAGCTGAGATCGAAACATAAACCTGACTATAATCAGCATAACAATGTTAGCTGAAATTATGCCTCTGAATGATAGCACCTAATAGAAGTGTAGGGCAAAGTTTCCCTAAAGAGATATTAGAAAAATGTGCTGCCTTTTCTATAGCCTTTGATATTGGGCAAGATGTTGTTTGCATATTTCAAAGTGAACTGTAAGACCATCTGATTTTCATACACGTACCTGTCTATAACCTTCAGATTGCATTACCCTTCTTGAGTAAACCAAAAATATCAGCAAAACAACAATTTTAAAAATATAAAGATGGAATCAAGTCTACACTGTTGTTCCTTAGTATGGAAATGTATGACGTTGTTTGTCTTCAAAGATGGTGGGCTTATTAAAAGATGGCAGAGATACGTTGTTATAATATTTGTATAATCATCTGGCTTTCCCACCTTTTCTTGGAACCTCTGGCCGTGGCCAGACACAGAGCACAAGGCAGAGTGTGCCAGCAGAGTGCTGATCTTTCAAAACAGATTCTTATGTTCTGCTAGAGTTGATTTGAAAATAAAATCAATAGGATAATAAACAGTAGGGTCTTAAGATCACCCAACTTGGAAAGATTACATGGAGGAGGATGTGCGTACCTCAATAAGGTGTTATAATACTCTCTCAAAAAAAAATTGCTGTAAGAGTCCTGGTCTGGTTATGAAACTAGTAAGATCACATTAGATCTAAACAAGTGTGTTTTTAAGTGTGTTCTATGTCCTGCAAGTAAAAGGGGGGAGGGGAAGAAGAAAGGAATGCCTATAGATAACTTTGTTTAAAAATCGATGAATTAACATGGGAGGATATGAGCTTAAATCAGCTTTCAGTTTCTCATTAATGATAACACTGTAGAAGAACTGGTCAAAAAATTTAATTTTTGAATGAATAATTAATAATGAATTGTTGAAAAAGTCTAACAAAACAATATGCCAAAAATGACACATCATTGAGCTGAGATACTTAATTTGAAACATGCCACATTTAATGGGCTTTCACAAAATGCAGAGCAGAAGTCTGAGGAAACTCTATTTCTATTCTCATTTTGCTGTGCCAGGAATTGTGGGACCCAGAGAGCTGAAAGATATACCTTTTGGATCTACCGTAGCTTGTAGGCTCCCAACTTTTGGACAGACATATCTAACAGTACATCTGTCCCAACCCACTCATGAGAAACTGAATCAGTCTGTGGAGGTCTACTCAACGGAGTGGTACTCAGTGGAGACCTACTGCAGTTTAACTCATACTGAAGTGGGAAACTTGGTTTAGCTGCCTAACCTTTGGTACTTCGTGCAATTTAAGATACCCTAGGGCATCCACATCTTCCACACAGCAATAGCAAAATGGAACAGGACCTGTGAGAGACATATGGTTTTTACCCATTTGGAGGACAGTAGCATACCTGAGGGCATCTCAGATAGCATTTGACACCTACATTTGGGAAACATAATGGAGCAATTGAATATTTGATGAAGTGGCTTAATCTGCAAGTGAAATCCCACCTTTCTTTCTTCTTATTTTTAGTAAAAATATCAAGGAAGGTACTGCTATACAATATCTAATGCACTGTAATAGTTTTGCTAAATAATTCTGATGTGATATTTGAGCTAACTGCACTCCAGGAGTAAGGACGATTCTCATCAATAGTTAAATTACTTTATTTTATTTTCCCCATAGATTATTCTGATGACATTTTTCACAACGTTTAGTAAAAATAATTCTAAAATTCCCATTTCATTTCAGACATATTGGGAAAGGTAACCACAGAGTTTTGCTTGTGTTGACAATGGTTAAATTGCAAACTAGCAGCTAGCAACCAGCAACTGTACTTTTATGAAGATGGTTTTCCAGATGCTACTGCATTATAAATATAATGACTATAAATAAATACATTTGTAAATACAATTATCAATAAGTGATAAATATGTACCTTTATAAATACATTTTAAATAAATATAATAATGCTATATTATAAACATACTAACAAATTAGTATAGCAGTTAATAGCAAACATGGTTCATGCAAGCTACCTTTTTTTTTGTCCTTCACCTTTAAATAAAGATATTAAAATTTGCCTTAAGTAAGCTTTAAGATATGTACATGCAAAAACAAGTACTTAGTTCTTAGTATCTGTAGATGTTATGTTAGGGCATAAACTCATTTTTTTAACACCATATCATTCTCCATCTGTTTTCTGAATAAAAGAAAGACCGTATGCAAAGCACAAATTTCCGTTGGTGAAAATACAGCTAAAGCCTTATTTTGCACATTGCTCAGTAGGACATTTCTTTCGTATGCCTCTGCGGAAAGACCCATTTCCAAAAAGCTCAGGGATGCTCTATGCAGGTAGAGCTCTGTGCTTCTCAGGAGCATCGGAGTCTTGTTCAAACCTAGTATTGCAGAGTCTTCCTTCCTTTGAGACACAAGGTTGTCAGAAGTCTCAGTTGTCATGTTCCTCTGCCACACTTTTCCAATTCTGATGGTATTTTATATATTTCACTTGAGATAAAACCTCCTCTGCTGGTGCCCGTCTTTCCCTATTGACATCAGAGATGGATAAGGTGACTAGTGTAGGCTAGACTCATAATTGTTTTGCAGTGCTCCAGACACGTGTTTAAGTTAGGTGTTTGGATCGCTAATTCATATCTATCAAATGTTCTGTTGTGGTGAAATCACATCAATTCTGTGTATGTACAAAGATACATTTTATTCTCCAGATGATGATGTGAGCAACTGGATTTAATACACCCTGCTTTGAGAAGGTTGGGATAGACGACCACTTCCAACAAAAATTATTTCATGATTATATGTGATAAATGAGTTAGTTTAACCCTGAAGATCACTTTTTTTATTCTTTTCATTGCTTTGACTCTGTATTCTGTTGGGTAGATATATTACAATGGAATCCTAAACACAATAAACTGATGAACATCAGATAAACTGTCTAATATGACTTCAGAGACATGAGCGTTCACACCAGCAGTACGACCTTTGGAAAACAATTGTCCATTTAGAAACCAGAAATGCTGTAAACTGAGAAACATACCTGAAGTAGGGAAGAGAACAGATTTTAAATACATACTAGAAATCAATCTACTTAAATCAAAACAAAAGCTCTTCTGTTATTGCAGATAAATGATTGTTAGCTATCAGTGGATTTGTGGAAAAAGTGCAGGATTTTGAAGACAACTTTCTGAACACCGAAGGAGGGTAAAATATATATAAATGAGCTCCATAAATGACGCTTGCTTTTCTATGCACATGTGTGCCTTCATGTATCGATTCACTGGACCACATTATGTTACACAAACAGAAATACTAATGAGGCTGTGCTTGTCTCTGGCTAACTATAATTTTCCTTCAGCCGTTGAATTTCTGTGAAATTATCCATTGCTTTATCCTCTAGCCTGAAGTATTAATCACAATTCCTTTCAGAACAACTGCCAAGTTTATCAGTGCTTCTGTTTTCAGAGCAGGAGGTAAGCAATATATTATTCTCACTCTCCATCCATCAAGGCAATTCGTTTTGAAGTCAGAGTGGGAAAGTTAGCTAAATTAAGTAAGGACGATATGTTAAATGTAGCTTTCCTCCTTGCAAGCTGACTTTTAGAAACACACCCTAACTGCTGTTTTCTTTTATCTGTGACACAAAGATTCAAAGAAGAGTTCAAGCACAGCTAACTACAGCCAGATTTTTCCTTTTCCTTTTTTTTCTTTTTCTTTTCTTTTTTTTTTTTTATTTTAACACTGATAACTGCCTTTATGGAAAGCTTCTATATATAACTAGGGAGAAAAGGGCAATTAAGGAAAGACAGAAAGTTCTCATCTAGTGTAAATTGGCCTAATCCCACTTGCCAGATATCACTTCTTTTATTCTTCATGTAGTTTAATCTATATCTATGCCTAATGTAAAAAATCAAAGTGTATTTAAGATGCTTGAGAGCTCAGGTACATCTCACTTGCAGTTCAGAGACAGAATTATTATAAGTAATGAAATGAACAAGATATAATGAAAAAGAAAGTCTATATTTTCAGCTAAGGTAAGATCCAAATATAGAGTAAGTTTTGAAAAAAAAGGTAGATATTCCCACAAAATTTCCAGGTCAGTCTATTCTGAGAAAAGGTTCCACATGAGCACTTCTGAGACATACAGACAAAAGAATGTACAACTCCAAATCCAATTATACAGGGAACTCAAGTTCACATTGGATTTCTCGGCTTGAATGCTCTCAGTGACATGGTCAAACAATAATGTGCAGGCTTTGACCTGCGTGATAAATGGGAAGTTCAAATGAAGACTAAGTTGGGTGCCTTTAATAATGTAACACAAGCCTGCTTAAACTTAGATGTAACTCATTCAAACAAGAATTATACTATGACTGGGACACAAGGGATTACCACGTAACTTATGGCTTGGCCAAAGGCCATTTGAAAGACCTTTAACAAGTCACCTCTCTGCCTGGGTAACTCTCTGTGGGGTGTCCCAAAGCCAAACAGAGACTCTGATTCTCAGTCCCAAGAGGTGCTAAAAGCACTTTATGCTGCATTCGAAACAGAAGACATCCTTCGCAGTGCAAGAAATCCCAAATTTCTGATTTATTCACTTACCTCCAGCACTTCTTAGGACTACAGAAATAGAAGGAAGAGTCAGGTCCAACAGATCCATGTCACGTCCCTTTTGTCAACTTGTCAAGTCCCATCAGAGAAACAGGGAGAATTTTTCTCGTACTTTTCCTCCCAGGAGTTCCAGAATCCGTTCTTCCCAAATGATTGGGAACTTTCTTTTCATTATCAATCTACATTGGAAGATACTCATTTGTTCTTGGGCCAACATAGACCAATAGTTCATGCCCTGTCGCTGTAGTGCAATTCACCTCGCCATTATGTGTGGTATTTGACTTGATTCACTTGCCCAACCTTCAGCCATCCAGTGTCACCTGAGATGTCTTCTGGTATCTGAAATATTTACAGTGGGCTGACAGATGGGTTTATCAGAGCCCCATGCTGGACTGAGCTGGAGGGAGGTTAGGATACTCTAAGGCATTGCAGAACCTCCACCTTTTCATATGTGGGTAACTGAATGAAGCACCAAGGTGCTCAGCAGCTGAATTTCTGTCCAGGAGCAACTGACTTCATTGACAGGGAAGATTCACCTGCCCAGACTTTGCCATCTAAGTGCCACCCAAGATGCTCCAAGGAATCTGGGATATGTGGCAGATATTACACTATCCTATAAAAGACACGTGCTCTTTTGGAGATGCTTTTTTCGAGATGCTCTTTTGGAGATGCTTTTTTCGAGATGCTCTTTTGGAGATATAGGAACCAAGCAGCTGAAGGTTTTCAGCACCTAAAATGACTCTGGATGCTTTGACAACTAAATCTTGCAGTAAATCTCCATTGACCATATTGGGAATTCAAACACCTGGTGCTCATCTGGAATCCTGGATGTAGACAATGGGATGCTCAGTCACCTGTACACTAAGCACTTATTTAACACAATTTAAAATGTCCTTGTAAAGCCTTTCTGGTCTCCAGCCGCCATTGAAGACAGACATGCATTTTAGAGGGCACTTTGCATCTGCGATTCATCAACTGAATCCCTCTACTAACTTTACATGTCTTAATTGCAGATTAAATCCCATGCTTCACATTTATGTCCTCACTGCATTTACAGCTAGCCACCATATATTCATATTCACGTTTAAACTTCAGTGCCAAAGTAAGAGCTTTTCAGCCTTAGCCTCCTTCATAATCAGTGGGGAGAAAGAGACGCCTCCAGAAAATTATGCATTTCGCCCTGAGATAGAATTTTTGGATGTGCCATTGAGTCACTGTCTAGAGATAACTTTCTCCAATAACTATAATGCTAGGTTTGACAGATTAGATCAGGTTCTTGGACATCTAGAAATAGATTGATATCAGTCTGTGCATTTATGCAAGGTTTAAGCAGTGAAGTACCAGGCTGGCTGAATCATCCGCGCTAGAAGAATAGTAATGATCAATACGTAAGTCTATGTCCTCTTTGTCCCTTTATGTACACTTTGGCCAGTACAATTCACCATGAACTTATCTCCAGGTCTTATTCTGTGGAACACAGTACGAGATAGTTCTTATTTAGGGTCACTGTGGAATTCTGAAAGCAACAAAATGCCATTGGGGATCTTCAACCACTTCCTAACTGCCGAAGATTTCTTCAGCTCGCCATGAAGTAGGTGATATTTTCTTCTCTCCTGATTACAGCTCTCAGACAATGTCTTGCCATATCCACAGGGAACCATTCTTTTATCCTTGGATATTGTAGAGAACGAGTTGGCTCTGGACAAAAAAAAATGTATGCAAAGTGAATTTTACAAAGCTGAAACTGCGTTGAATGTTCTGAATGCCTAAGCACGGCCTGTCCTGCTGCCTCTGAGACAACACCGCAGCCTGTTTCAGGCATGTGTTTCTTTGTTCTAAAAGAACTTGACAATCTTGAAGGACATTTTCAAGAACGAAAGGACCTTCATTACAAACTAAAAACGCTAGTAGGCAGGAGATGTGTTTTCTGGAGGAGGTAACTGGCACCTTTGTTATATTTCCTGACAATCTGACCTTAAATTGAAAAGGACTTGAATTCTTATTTAGGAAAAGCTATTGCAAAAAAAAAAATAAAAAGAAGAGGCAAACTTACATCTTGTTCAAAATAATAATAGCATCTAGCTCCTGTACAATATTTTTTGACATTTCATCTGAAAACTTTTTCCTGAAATAGCCAGTGCCTTCTCTCCACTCTACAAAAGTAGAACTTAATCAAGCATGGGAAAAGCGGAGATAAGGAAACATGAGATGCCCAAGGATACTCAGGAAATAAATAGCAGAGCCAGGATGTGGTGGGTTGACCTTGGCTGACTTCCAGGTGCCCACCAAGGTCCTCTATCACTCCTTCTCCATCAAGAGGACAGAGGGAGAAAATATGGTAGAAAAGCGTGTGCATCAAAATAAAGACAGGGAGAACACTCGTCAATCACCTTCACAGGCAAAACAGACTCGACTTGGGGAAGATTAATTTAATTTATTACCAATTAATGACCCAGCAGAACTAACAAAACAAAAAAAGCCTTTCCCCCACCCCTCCCTTCTTCCCAGGATTAATTTCACTCCCAACATTTCTACCTTCTCCCACCGAGCGGCACAGGGGGATGGGGAATGAGGGTTGTGGTCAGTTCATGATGCTTTTTCTGCTGCTCCTTCTTGCTCACATTCTACCCCTACTCCAGCGTGGGGTACCTCCCATGGGATACCATCTTCCACAAACCTCTCCAATGTGGGTCTTTCCTATGGGCTGCAGTTCTTCAAGATCCCCTCCAGCATGGGTCCTTTTCCATGGGTGCAGTCCTTCAGAAACAGACTGCTCCAGGGTGGGTCTCCAACAAGCTGCAGCTCCTGCCAGAAAATCTGCTCCTGTGTGGGCTCCTCTCCACAGACCACGGTTCCTGCCAGGAGTCTGTTCTGGCATGGGTTCTTCATGGGCTGCAGCTTCTTTCAGGGCACACCCATCTGCTGCAACATGGAGTCCTCCATGGGCTGCAGTGTGGATATCTGCTCCACTATGGTCCTCCGTGGGCTGCAGGGGGACAATCTGCCTCACCATGGTCTTCATCACGGGCTGCAGTGTGGATATCTGTTGTAGCACCTGGAACACCTCCTCCCCCTCCTTCTTCACTGACCTTAGTGTCTACAGGGCCATGTCTTTCACATTTTCTCAATCCTGTCTCACAGCTGTTGCACAGCGGTTTTTTTATCCTTAAATATGTTGTCACAGAGACACTACCAGCGTCACAGATTGGCTCAGGTTTGGGCAGCGGCGGGTCCCTCTTGGAGCCAGCTGGAACTGGCTCTGTCCAACATGGGGGCAGCTCCTGGTGTCTTCTCACAGAAGCCACCCCTGCAGCACCCCCACCCCCCAGCCCTGCCACCAAAACCTTGCCACATAAGCCGAATACACGGGATTAGACATGAAGTCCCGGGCTGGAGCTGACTGAGTATGTTACCAAATCTCCTGAAAAGAACTGCATATATTTGAAGAGTCGCAGCAGTTTTATTTCAGGTATGAGTTTAAGCTAACACACAGGTTGTTCTTTTGGCACAAGTTGAGTTTATTGCGGACTACGGGTTTGTCTGCAAAGGGAGACTCTTTCAATGTAAGGTGGACAAAGAGTCCACAGTGACCAAGGTACTCCTCTCTACCTCCCTCTGGTTAAGTCTATGATGAGCCATGAAAGAAAACTCAAGAGTTTGCGTGAGAAATCCCTCACACTCCCAGTCTGCCTCTCATGCAGTGACATGACAACATTGTTGGGCCCAGCACTGAATTACAATTAATTAATTACTTTTTCACGTTTTGCTGCAAAGCAGGGTAATCACTGCTGCTACTCCTTTGGACTGATGTCCCATGTACACCTTGGAAGGCTAAATCAAAATAATCTATGCTTCAAGTGAAATAATTGAGTTCATTTATAAGTACATGCACCAGAGTTTATTGGTTTTGATAAACATGTTTCTCAAAACCAATGCACGTTTCTGTGTGGTCAGTGCTAGAGAGTCTAAGGGGTCAGTTTTTTCAGCTGTATCCACTAACTTCTAAGTATTCCGGGTTCATGGTCTTCTCAGGACTGTTTTAGTTGAACAAGCTCTACAGCCAGATTAGTGACAGAGCTAAGTTCAGAACAAATATGTTTAAATTCTCTTATCCTTATTTAAGCCACTGGGGCTTGCTGATCTCCTCAGATCCATTCAGATCCACAGTTCCTCTGTTTGGTCCCTGTGAAAAGGGAAATCCATGGTCTGGATGCCTGCGATGACCATTCAGCTTGTTCCACAGCAAGATTTCCATTTTGCTTCTCTTTGGTGGTCGCGTTTTCTCATCTTGCTCTCCAGCATGTGTATAACTTGCAAAATTACATGTTCCAGCTCAAATTCATTAAATTTAACCCACAATAAAATCATTCAAGTTTATAATTCACCTCTGAACTTTTCAGAGCTGGACCTCAAAACCCAGCAGCTGCCTATCACGTACCACTCTTACATATTTCCCTTAGTGTAATCAATTTCAACCTCTGCCGTGCTGGTTGTTGTAGCAATAGTCACTTTTTGTCATTTTCTATAAAGTGCAAATGCTACAGGCCCTTCAGACATTGTCTGCTCTGCACACACGGTGAACCCACCTTTAAAAATGTTTCTCATAAATCTTTTCTGTCACCTCTGTTTTGCTAACATTAAATTGAAAAGAGGGGGAAGGGGAAGAAAAAGATCCTCTAAAAAGCTATTCTGGTTTTTGCTTTATAACAATTTATTATTTTTTTTATTTTACTTTATTTTATTTTTAACCATAAGCTATCTTTTTTACATTGAACAGCCAAGTTATTATTTCCTGGAGGTTTACACTCGAAACCTCAGATTGTCAGTTCATTTAATGTCACTTTACTTTATGCTTCATGCCAGTTTTAAGGCTCAGCAAGAATTGACAATGCAATCCTTTCACAGCATCAGCTGGCTGCGTTTTCTTTGACAGCAAGATTTCAAATCAAGGATTTAATAAACTAGTAACTCTTCCAGTTAGCAGTGCAATGTTCTTTCAATTCCACCACTTAAAGAACATCAAAAAGACCTCAGCTACACAGCAAAGATTATAGCTAAACCAGAAACGCAACTTATTTGCATGCGCAGGATCACCGGGGTTTGACTGTAAGAGAGGCAAAAGATGAAGAAAAGTAATTTTGCTTAAAGTGAACGTGCATGTGAATGTGCTTATGTCTGTAAGCAGGCTACACATTGAGAGACGCAGAAAGAAAGGACAAGAGATTGGAGATGATGCATACAGTGGTTAAATTACTCATTTGTGAAAGCGTTAAGTAGGTGAAAGGCAGACCCGTGAAGCTTGCGTGCTGAGTTAGCTGGGAAAAGACATTACGCTCTCTCAGATGGGTGGCATCAACTCCAGACCCTTCAGTGCTGAGGTTAACACTAAATTCCACTGAGCTGCAATCCTTTACACCGTTTTCCATTCATTGGCTGACCTGTCCGCTGTCCCAGCTTCCCACGTCACACTTCTGAGTTTGGCGCAATGTTCACACACCCAGAGGGAAGGAAATGTAAAAAAAACTCCACCTGTGAAGCCTAAAGGGACCTTTAAAGTACTCAATGAAAAACATGTTTTATGTGTGCCTTTCTCTCCCTTCAGGGACACGCAGTCGCAGCTCCACTAAGAAACATAATGAAGAAGGAGGGCAAGTGATGGAGAAGACTGGAAATTCTTCTTGCTAATCCACAGCCATACTTCTGAGCTCCTGGTGTAAAGTCAACACTGATAATGTAACAGTACAGGGATGCACACCTCCACCTGTTGCAGCTGGACTGAGATGGTGCCCAAGACTGTGGTTTTATAGGATATGTACCCTATTCGGGAACTATGCTGTAGCCAGGGGTGTTTGTAAATTCCAAAGTTGGGCTCCCAGATCAAATGTATTGCCACTAAAAATTCCTGGAAAACAGAGGATTTCTGAGATGCATTTCAGGTCTTTCTTCCCCGAGCCCTGATTGTCTCTTATGGAAGAACTGGTAATGATGACTCTTGCACTAAAGTAGTATTTTCTTCTTTCTGCTCCCAGTCATCTGGTCCAATCCAAAGTAGCTTGGTGTCAAATCCTCTCAGCAAGAAATTTTTGCTCCTCACACCATTACCTCTCCATTTCTGCTCCATCTTGCAACTTATCCAAGCTGTGTTCACCCACCTTTGCTTAGGAGGAATATGTTTCTTGGAAGCAAACACCTTAATTGATGTTACTTAACTGAACCTACAGGCCTATCTACATAACAACGCTCACAAAATTAATCTGAATTAGCTTTTTTAAGTGGATTAATTAAACTACTTTAAACTCCTGTGTGGACACCCTCGTTCAAAATTAAAGAGGCTTAATTCAATTTAGCTGAATTAACTTTCAAAGTAAATTAAGCCAAATTGAATTATAGCCATTCCAGTCCACACAGGGATTTAAATTCATATGTTGAGGGCTCTAGTCACGTTAATTGAGCAAACAGCTGTAATGAGTTGTTGCCATCTCCCAGTTTTTTATTACCATCTCGTTACCAGAGGTTACTAGTCCTACTGTCAGAATCGGCAGAACAGAAGTTATGACTGTACTTATCCACTGAAGTCGTCAGGTACCATTGAAACCTTTCTTCATTAGCAAGTTATCTAATACGCCAGACTGCAAACTGAAGCAGTGGAGACAGATGGACACATACTCTACCAGCTCTGCTAAAAAGGTGATTACATCTAAAGGGGGAGCAGGATGGAGAGCCAGAGTGGTAACATCTTATATCATCCCTATATTTCCCAAAACTAACCCATGAGATCACCTGAACACGTCAGAATAACTCTTCAGAGAGTTCTCACATAGTAAAAAAAATGAGAAGAAGTGACAGAAATATTCTACCCTTTTTTTTTGTAAGTTTGCTTGTCATTACGGATGTTTCTTTAGAATGTTCTTATGACTGTAATCTTAATCAAATCAATGACTATTAAAAACAGAGAAAGCGTAAATGAGCAAACAGACGAATTAACCAATTTTTTACACAGTCTATAATACAAATTCTAAAGTCTTTTTGACTTCCTCATTAAGAAGTACACTTACCTATCTTTTTCCTCTCTTCAGAGAATCCCCCCTTGCTATGCCTGGATAGCTCTTGTCTGTGCACATCCATTTTACAGAAGCCATTTCCAAATGCCAAGTCATCTATCTCCAGTTTGCCTACAAAAAGAGTAGTTTATCCATCTTCTAAGGTGGTTTCACCAAAGCATGAAGGAATGTGAACAGCCAGCACCATACCCAACCAGAAAGCTTCACTGGACTGGAATGTATAGGGCTTGCAGAAGAAAGCCACTTAGCTGCATTTTGTAGAAAATTTACATCTAACGAATAGTCAGCCTTTTTAGTTTTAATCAGAGAATCAGAGAATCAGAGAATCATTTATGTTGAAAAAGACCTTTAAGATCATCAAGTCCAACCATTAACCTAGCATTGACAAGTCCACCACTAAACCACTAAATCATGTCTCTAAGTGCCACGTCTACACGTCTTTTAAATACCTCCAGGGGTGGCGACTCAACCGCTTCCCTGGGCAGCCTGTTCCAATGTTTGACAACCCTTTCAGTGAAGAGCTTTTTCCTAATATCCAGTATTAAACCTCCCCTGGTGCAACTTGAGACTGTTTCCTCTTGTCCTATCGCTTGATACTTGGCAGAAGAGACTGACCCTCACCTTGCTACAACCTTTTTTCAGGTAGTTGTAGACAGTGATAGGGTGTCCCCTCAGCCTCCTTTTCTCCAGGTTAAACAACCCCAGTTCCCTCAGCTGCTCCTCTGATGACCTGGTTCAGATTCTGCCTTTCACAGACCAGATTGTTTGGTTACATTTAGTTTTGAATAGGCCCTTTACTGAAAAACTGTCTTGGATAGATCGAAGGTCTGTTTCACAGAATCATAGAGGTTACTCAAAGCCCTGTCCAACCTGACCTTGAACACTTCCAATGATGGGGCATCCACCACTTCTCTGGGCAACCAGTTCCGCTGCTCAGTTGCCCTCACGGCAAAAAAGTGTTTCCTGATGTTCAGTGGGAACGTCCTGTGTTTCAGTGTGTGCCCACGACCTCTGGTCCTGGCACTGAAAAGAGCCTGGCTCTGACTTCTTTGCATCCTCCCTTCAGGTACTTATATACATTGATAAGATCTCCCCTAAACCTTCTTGTCTCTCAACTTGGGAATACGATAACATTTTAACACCCTGAGCAAGGATGGGTCAGATCAGTTCTTGAGCTTGAACTTGATTCAGATCAGTACCTCCAGAAAGCTGTTTACCCCATCTTAAAAGAACCGTCCACGATAGCTAGATGATACTTATCTCTTTCTCCTGATAAAGAGACCACCTAAACAAATAGCTTAGGTCACACTCTTAACTTCTCCTTGGTTAATACTACATAACAGCCTATCAGGAGGGAGTTATTTGGTTTGCCAGTTCACATTGGGTTGATGTTCCAAACAACTACTACAAAGAATTGGAAGAATAAAAACCCTTTTAGTTTGGACTCCCTGCTGTCAACGGTCTAGGGTATATACTTTGTAATGAAAAACAGGTTTCCTTGCTCCTGTAAAAGCCAGGAAGGATACCATTTATTTTCATTATTTATTTATTTTCACCTCCTAGTCTCTCCTATGTCAGCAAATCGCTTACCTACCAACATCTGAAAAGCACTCTTTTAACAACATTTGGCTGGCATCCATAACATAAACTGGAAGTATCACCAGCAAAAGTATAATTCAAATGTTGTGTGATTGCAGCTCATTATATATTGTGCAGTGTTGTTTCTATTTCCTGCCTGAGTAATTTATGTACATATCCAACAGCTCCCAAAGGGCAGATTTTGCAATGAGATAGACCATTTCAAAATTCACCAGCCCTGAGTATTAGACCACTGCAGGTTGAAACTCATTTTTTGCTGTTTGTCCCAATATATACTCAAGGATTCAGGTTCTTGTGAAAAAAGGTGAAACACAGAGATGACTGCACTTAGACTAAAATTATCTTTGGAATTCAAATTAATATTTTGAAGGGAGAAAGGAGACAGTCATTTCTTCCTGAACACTGATCACAAAGGCATAAAAATTAAAGACAAAACCAAAACCCAATTAGACAGAAGTATAATTCTGTTGCCGGTCAAGTTCTTGACAAGTTTCTGTTTCCTTCAGTAAGTAAAACATTGCACAATATGTAGTTCTGAGGAAAGATATTAACAGTCCCCTTCTCCTATGTAGTAAATTGGAACGATTTTCTCCCAGTCTGTTTGAACTCAGTTTCGTTGCACCACAAGCTGACTTAAGGACTGATCCAAAACACATTTATGTCATCAGGGGTAAGATTTGCATCTCTTAACCTCAGACAGGTAGAAGTTAGACACCTCATCTAAGCTAGGTACCCTGGGCTCCCGTCAGAGTCAATGGAGGGAAGCCTTCTGAGGCAGATTCATTCTGTTTATCTTAGGACACATGAATCACCTTAAGAGGAGCTTGTTGCTCTTCACTGACTATAAATGGAGCCATAGGGTGGCAGATTCAGGTTTAAGCAGTTATTTTGCAGACATTTAACTTAGGGCACACACATTTCACCCTGGGAAGCTTATATTTTACTTCTCCAAGCTGCACACCTGATCTTACATAACTTCAGTAGCTCCAATTATTCCTTGCAAGGTGCTTCAAGTGCGGCAACTCAGTCCTTGTCTTTATATCGAAATGTTTTGCTATCAAAATAACAGTTGTCTACAAGTAAAACACCTTTTAGGCCCAAGAATTAAGTTCGATATCAAAATAACAGTTGTCTACAAGTAAAACACCTTTTAGGCCCAAGAATTAAGTTCGATATCAAAATAACAGTTGTCTACAAGTAAACACCTTTTAGGCCCAAGAATTAAGTTTGATTTCCAGAACATCAGATTCTGTCTTTGTCTATGCTGCTTTGTTTTTCCCATTCGCTCACCCTCGTGTACGTGATCTCCTACTTTCTCCTACTTCTATGTGTTTGGGCAAGCTGTTGCATGTGCTGATCGGCCAGCAGGCTGCTTTCTCCTCGGAATAAGCATAGAAGTGATTTAAACTCTCTTTCCCATGGCGAGGGCACTGTTGGTTGCCTTTCCTTCTCCCAGCTGCCAGCTTCAACAAAACTTGTCAGAACATCATGTCTTTGAGACGTCTGTTCTCGCAGTCAGCTGTGGTTAAAACTGGCCAATGTGTTTGAAAACTATTTGAGGGAGGAAGAAGAGGAGGCATACATCCTGATGGGCAGGATATATTCCCTTAAAATTAGGCTAAACGTATGCTTCCTTGCCACTGAGAAATCTGGTAAAAATTCTAGTATAGATGTACTTACAGAGGCATGAAACAATATTATTTTTTTGGTACAATTCCTCTCTTTGCATAGATGGTATAAGCTACACCAACAAAAATGACAGTGCTAGAAAACATTTATTTTTCTGGGTGTACTGGCAAAATGGCTCTCCTTTTCTAGCCCGTATGTTCCAGTTTTGCCTTCAACCCCACTCTCTGGGACAGTTATCTTAGCATATTTACTTTTTACCCACTGGGCTTTTTTTTTTTTTTTTTTCCCTGGAAATGCCTGAGTTTGTTATGCCCTGAAACACAAAGCATTAACAGCCTTTTAGAGAGTGCCAACACATGGTGGAGGTAGCTACCTGCTCTGTTTTCCATAAAACGGGTGTTAATAGGCTCTAGAGGGGTCCCTCAGTAAAGAAACGGAGGAGTTCAAGCATTTATTGACTGGCTTGTATCTCGTAGAAATATTCGAAGTGGAACACAGGAGATGTGGAGAAAAGCCACACAAATGAGAAGCTACTAATGAAGTGTTTTTACAGTTGGAGTTCGATGTGTGAGCTTGTAAAAGCTGATTAACTATTATTGTGTTTTCATCTAACTGGTTTGATAATTTGTTGGTTAAATGGCTCAGCTGAGAAACCAGTGAGTGTCCTTGGAAACATGCTGGTGCAAGAGTTAAAGCCTCAAATCCACACGGAGGGGGCAGGTTTATGTTGTGGATCCATGGTACACTTCTCTTTTAATAGGTGAAAGAAAGAAGTGGCTGAAAAGTCATATTTTGTACTTACAGGATTCTCTTTGAGCCTATTCCAGTTATTAAAATTGAAATCCTCTTTAGATTTTTTTCATAATAAAGGCAATTAACAAGTTGATTCTCCTCTTTTTCTTCTTTCTTGAACTCATCTTTCTCTCTTTTTCTCTTTCTCCTTCTTTCTCTTTCTCTGTCTCTCTCTTTTTCTTCTACCTTCACTAAAGGACTCTGTTTAGAAGAGAATATTCTGGGCTTGATTAACAATTAACTCAAAACAGTTAACGATCACATTACAGCAGCAACAATATAATAGAGGAGACTTGAAAAAGCAGGTTGGAAGAACTGCAAGCCTCACTTTTCAAAAGAAAATTACTGGAAATCTGTAGTAGGGGATGGACAGAAGAAGATGTGGAAGTTTGTGTTTGTTATGTTTTTGTCCTCTGTTTTTCCAAAAAGTCTTCTGTTGTTCCCACTTCTGAATCCAAATCTAGCTACTTCAATATTGTAAAACCTGTTGGCTAACACAAGAACTGGGAATTTTACGGCCTTACTGCAGTCTCTGAACCAACAGGTCCCTGCAAATCCTACTGATTTTAGTCTGGTGATGGTCTTGACTGTCAGTAAAACTGAGTTAGATCTTGGTGGTAAACATTTACTATATTTACATTACTAGTGAATTACAAGTCTGTGTGTAAGACATCCCAAAAAGGACTCAGCAGATGGATTGGGTGTAGTAAACTCATCTGCAACAAACTGAACAGATCAGACTCTTAAATGATGGGCTGACTGAAAATCCATATTAAAAAAAATACAAGTGTGTGAAAAGTTGGACATCTTTTCAGAAAAAAAAAAAAAAAGAAATGTCGTAGCGAAAAAACCTCCCATGATAATTTGACTCAGAAAAAGCCTGTGGGGCCCTGCTGGGGTTTGCAGCTTCTGGTTTTTATATCTTCCTCCAGCATGATTTGGATTTCCCAGTCACATTGAATCTCTCATGGTGCTCTAAGATGTAAGACCCCAGGACATACCCACTGCCCCTTACTTTGAGAGAAGACCCTGGGTACCACAGGTCATACAGACCACAAAGGCATCCAAAATCCCATGAGGCACCACAAGAATGTTTCTCAGTCAAAATAAGTTGATTTTCATCCTGCTTTTGACTAGTAGTCCAAATTATTGGCTTTATTCTTTTTCCATTTTCCAGCCAATTCTACTAAGAAAAAAATCCCTGGAAGACTCACACAGCTATAGACATGTTAACCATGTTAATTTACTTTTTCTGATGTAGTTCATAAAAACATGGGGTGACTCCCCCATTTAGAGGAGGCAGAGCAACAGTCAAGTCTTAAGTTTTATTCTACTTTTTTTTCAAACAATCATATTGAAAAAGAAAGTTAAAAACATGAAAACATCAAAATAATGGAACAATTTAGTTTGGAATGGATCTCTGGAGGACTGTAGTTCAACCTCCTACTCAAAGCAGGGTGAACTACAACATTACATCAGGTTGCTCAAGGTCTTGTCCAGTTCGGGTTGGAGTATCTCTAAGAAGATTCCACAGCCTCTCTGGGCCCAAGTTCCAGTGTCTGATAATTCTCTCTCTTTTTTTTTTTTTTATAACATTTGATTATAATTTCGTTTATTTTAACTTTAGTCTTTTGTCTTGTCTTTGTGCACCTCACATGAGAGTCTGGCTCTGTCATCTCTGCAAACTCCCATTAGGCAGCTGAAGACAGGACAACAATTAGATTGCTCCTTGCCCTTCTCTTCTCAAGGTGGAACAGACCTAGTCCTTTCAGCCTAGCACAAAATGTGCTTTAGTCTCCAAATACCTCAAGGACTGGATGCACTCCAGTTTCACAATGTAGGGCTTCCCGTAAGCCAGAGGGGAATAATCATTTCATTCAATCTGCTGCTACCTTTTTGTTAATGTACCGAGTATGAAGTTGGCCTCCATCATTGCAAGGCTGCACTGCTTATTCATCTTCAGCTTGTTGTCCATCAAGCATCCTTTCCCACAGAACCGTTGTGTAGCCGTTATATCCCCAGCCTATGAAATTTCACGAAATCTCTCTGTCCTGGGTGCAGACTTTTGAGTTTGTGTTTGTTTAGTTTCTTGAAGTTCTTGCCAGCTCATCCCTCCAGCTTAATTCCTTCTCAGTATCAGTCCTGCTCTCCAGGAAAGGGATTCAAGTATGGATTCTCCATACTGAAGAATCACCTGCTTTTCTGGTGTACAAGAATTGGAAAAAATATCAAGAATGAAAAGGACTCCAGAGAAAANAAAAAAAAAAAAAAAAAAAAAACCAACACACACACACTTTTACGTATTTTGAAGCCCAGAGAAAATGAATCAAAGTGTGAGACAACTGAGCCAGCGGAGAAAGATATAACAAGACTGACTGTAAGTTAAAGACAGACAAATTGAAATCAAAAAGCAGTCATGACTTTTGAGCACTGAAATAAACAACCAGGATGACTGATGGAGTCTCCAGTTTTTGATGTCTTCAGATTAGGTCCAATTGTCTCTCAATGTGAGCTACTTTAGCCAAACACAAATTACTGGTCTTGACACAGAGAAGAGTGGACAAAATGCAATGGCCTGTAGTATGCAGCATGAGAAACTGAATTATCTAATGGACTCTCCCAGATTAAAGCTTTTGAATTTATGAATAATGTCTGAGACAAATTTGTTGCTGAAGTAATACAGATGTCTATAATGATCCCTGCTCATTCTATTGTGTAGCTGCTTTTCTTGCCAAATGTAACCACATAGTGTTTCCAGAAAAATGGGCACTGAGGCACACATCATTCCAGGAATTTTTTGTTCCAACAGGACCCATAATATAAACATTGCATTAAATTCAATAACATGGATGCAGACACTTGCAGGGTAAATAGACAGCTATCATATTTACACTTTACATCTACTTTTATTTCCTATATACACATATACCATATAAAATTTATAACATATACATATAGCATATAAAACAAAACAAGGATTTAAAATAAGAAAAAAACCAAAATGCGTAAGTTAACAACTACTTCAACCAGTAATTCCTATGCACTACATGGGAACTCCATGTCAGCAGCTGGGAGAGATGCCCATTATCCAAGGCAGCATTCAGCCCAATTTCTGACCACTTCTCATCCTCCCACCCGTGCACCTCTGTAAAGAGCCTGGCCTGCTGGGACCAACAGGTCCTTCTCAGTGGACCTGCTCCCCGGCCAGTCAGACCACAACCTGCGTGGATGCAGAGAGTCAATTCATACCATGTAGAAGACACAAGATTTGCCCTTGCTGGATGGCATGAAATTCCTCTGGGGCAGTTTCTCTGGCTCATCTAGACCCCTCTGCATGGCAGCCCTGCCCTCTAGCATATCTGTTCACCTCAGTCTGGTGTCATCTACAGACTTGATGACGATATGTTGTGTCTTCTTCAGGTCATAGCTAAAGACCCTGGGATAGATCTCCGGGTAGAACATGAACTATTCAGCACTGCATTTTCAGCCTGATGTAGCCAGTTTCTTACCCATCTAATCATCCACCCGTAATATGGTCCAGAACCACACAGCAACTTATAGCGAATTTTCACATCCAACCTAATATTTAGTATTTTACCTGAAAAGCACGTGTACAGGAATTTAAAACCATCCATTTTTACAGTTCTTGGACTAATTCCACTTTTCCCCTTCATGGTGCAAGTGATTTTTCTTAAGCCGTATCTACACGAAGTGTTGTTCCTATTGCAAACAAAACCTATTTTTACAGTTCAAATGCATTATTCTATTTTTAGCCTGAGATCCTTCCTAGCAGAAGCCCAAGGATTTCATCCAATATTGCCACAGAGCCTTCACGTTTATCGGGGTGCTATTAGAGAATTGCTGCCCTAGTATTATTGTGTTCTACAATAGAAATTCAATGCCCCTAAAAAACACAGGAACCCGCCCCTCACGTCATGTGTTTGTGTTATAAGCTATGGTGTAAATAGGATAAAAAATATGTGCAAAGTCTTTGATGATTCCTGCTTTTACAGCAATTAATTAAAAAAAAAATAACATGCACCACCACCAGACAATCAAGAGTGAGAAAAAGAGAGAGAGAGAGAGGGGGAGAGAAAAGCTAGCTCCATGCGGGGCCTTTTTGCTTACAGCTATGAGACAGTGCTGCACTTTCTCCTAATAACCTTGACCTGCTTTTCCTGGCTCAGCAGTAGCATCTGTGTCACATCGGCTTAGCATCTGTTTATCAATCTAACAGCACAAACCTGATTCCTGCTCCTGTTCTCTTTAGTGCTCACGATATCGAAATGACTGAATTAAACCAGCGAAATTCAGGAAACACGAGACTGAGAGATGGGAACAGCTCTATGGAAAGGAAAGAAAGGGGGAAAAAAGAAGCGGGGAAGAGGAAAACCATATGTAGGAGCTCCATTTATTTATTCTCGATGGATTTAAAGGAGAAATTTGTAATGAATTATCACTACTAAAATCTCTCGTGCGGAATTCAGGGTCACAGGCTTTCAAAACAGAGAAGGTAGGAATCACCTCAGACTTTTCCATGGATCTTAAGAAAAGACAAGGCAAATGCGATGAGGTAATAAATTACAATCTGCCTGCAGTCTCTGCCTCCGAGTAAAAGAGCGAAACAGCAGTGAATAGGATTTAGTGCAGATCTTTTATAAGCAGGGTGAAAGACATTGGGAACTCCCCAGGCTTGTCCCTGTGGTTTACTTTTCCCCTTTTGCTGCTACCGCTGTGCTTTTTCCAGCTTTGAGATGTTTCTGAATGTAACGATAGCCCTGAGTCTGAGGCATTCTGTCATCTGAGAAGATGTGGATTATACCCACACACCTGAACCATTCAGAAGTCCCACACTGCGGGACGGCTTCTGCTGCTTGGAAAGGCGGAGTTCATTCCCAGAGTAGTCAACCCATACGAAACAGGTCTTGACTCCAGACCTGTCAGCTGGGGAGTTCAGTTGCACAAAGTAGGCACAGCAGGCCAAAACTGAGGTGTCAAATAGGCCAATGTTATTATTCATTGTTTATCACGGCCACGCTCAGAGCCGAAGGAAATCAGAGCCCCACAGCACCGTGTTTAGCTTCCAATCCCCCACCTACACAGAAACTAAGACCACAGGGAAAAAGAAAAGAACTGGGGAAATTCTCTGGTCTGTTGAAAAGGGCTCCATGAGTCTGAGGTATTGCAGACTTGAGTAAAGGTCTCATGAGTACCCGGTGTTTAAACCACAAAACAGAACAGCAAAACAGACGTACCCCAAACTGATAAAAATACACGCTGTCTGCCACATCAGCACAAATAGCCAGGGCTTTGGGGTTTTGCTTCCTATTCAAAAGGAAGTTTTTCTTCCAGCATCACAGAGATCACTGAGTCTACTAATGCCATGCAGGAAAATTTATTGGGTACTGATTTCGACAGGTATTCCACCCAGCGACACATTGAGCATCCACCTCCTGAAGCACCATAAATTATTCTCTGGAGATCTCCCATACTTGCTTGCCCTGAGAACTCTAAGATCAAAGGCCAAAATCTGACAGTGGTGTGGCTGAATGCCAGTGACGTGTAAGAGGTCCTTTTACAATAACATATATACACATCATTATTTATCCTTCCTTCAAAATGCATTAATGGAGACTTTGGACCACATCTACAGTAATGCAAGACAAGCTGCTCCACCAGATTTTGTCCCTACCTCCATGATTTGGTGACTGTAAATAAGGGGGGAAAATAGATGGAAAGAAGGGACTCATTGCAGTTAAACAAACTCACAGCTATCAAAACCATATGACTAGATCTCAGTGTGAGGTAAATACATGATTTACAGGCTAATTCACGGCTCAGGCCACCTCCAGTGAACTTAGATTAGTCAAGAGATGAGTTTGAAAGAGAAAACATATGTAAACAATTGCTGAACCTCCAAAGAAGGTTTCTTCCACAGGGAAGCAAAGGACAAAATACATCTGTGAAGGAGCAGACAGCTAAGGCCAAGTTTGATCCAACTTACAGTTATTCTAGAGTTCTTCCTAATGCACACGGCTATGATATGAACTTGATATCTGGGGCCCTTTTGCCTCTTTATTTTTAACAGCTTTTCACTCTTTCCATGTTACTTCACCTTTTATCTGAGAGCAGTGCCAGAAACTCATAGAAAAACTCACCCAATGTCATCGAGGTTGTAGGATTTCACCTATATTTCACAAAGGAAAGCTTTATGGCCCCAGGGTTACTCAGAATCTTTCCCTAGCTCATTTTTTCAAAGGCTGGGCTTGATTCGCATCGGTAGCTGTCCAGACTTCACTTTAGGATCCCTCATGCCTCAGGCTGAAGGCAGAAAGTGCAGAAGGTGAACAACAGGTTGGGTTTGAGATCTGGCTTTTATGGAAACCTGGGCTTTATCACTGCAGGATTACATTTATGTATATAATAGGATATAGCTTTAAAAGCGTGATCTCAAGAATAGAGCTAACATATCCAGAAGGCTTTTTGGAGCAGCCAAGAGGTAGTTAAACCAAGAGTAAAATCTGCAAAAAAGACAGACTTACGATATATGGAACTTTATTCCACTGTTAACATACTCAAGAGTTTAGACAAAGTGTGTGGCAATACAAAAAATCCAGTCTTTTTTTTTAATATCTGTACAAGGAATCTAGGTAAGGTGCCAACAGCTCTCACTGAGTTGCAGCACTGCAATATAACTGAAATTTAGGAGGACAGTTGTCATGAATAGTGTATTAAAGTCTGTTTATAACCTATTTAGGAAGGAGCGAAGGAACAAGAGAAAGTATATGGGTGCGTAACAGTGGCCTTCTCACTGAAGACATCCCTACTTACAAGTCCATAAGGAGATGAGGTTGACACAAAAGTCCCATATGTCTCATCCTCCAGTTAGTCCTTATCTTCACCGATAGCTTATGAAATGCTTAGCTAACAAATCTATTTTAACATAGAGGTAGCAAGAGGAGAAAAAAAAGAGAAAGCTTCTCTCCCCATGGCTGAAGAACCAGGGATATTACCATGGGGCCACGCGGGAGGTGGGACCACGGTCTTGGTCATACAGGCATATGGAGCACGGGCTTCATTGGTTCAGTTCCATTTAGAACAGTTTGTTTTGATATTACTGAAAGTTTAGAAATTTGGGATCTCAACTGACTATTGATCATGCAAATGTGTTGTGTCTGCATATATATATCTGCTGTCTTATAAAGTCTGGCTGAGGTATTTGAGAAAGCAGGAGATGTCACAGATCACTGAATCAAACAGTCTGAGTTACTCCCTGAGCAACTAATCCGTAATGAAAAAAACAGAAGAAAATATCTTTTTAATGGGGGACTTCAATTTGGGAGACATATGCAGCCAGCAGTAAACTTCTCTTCAAATTTAAGAAAAATATAAAGATGAATTAATTATGGGCTGGCAGTTGGTGGTAGCCTAGGGACCAACTGTTATTATCAGATTGCACTCCATACAGACAGAGGACAGGACAAACCAATAATAAATACAGTTGACACCCGAAAATAATTCATTTCTCAAAACTGGGAAACTAGAATGAGATTTAATAGGTAGGAAAAAAAATCAGGAATGTGAGAATGAACATTTGGGGTTTTTTAACAGGAGTTTATGAAGCTATAAGTCCAACTTTGAGTAAAAGTAAAACTTTGTTCAAAGGCAAAAGAAATGGACTAATTAGAAATAAGAATGCAACATGTGACAACGGGAAAGAAAGAGACCTTAACACACACAGCAATATAAATTAAACATTATAAAGTGTAGAAAATTGATAAGGGAAGCTAAAGACATCAAAGAAAACCCCATGGTTAGGAGGATTAATGACAATGAACTTAATTTTTAGGAATAATTAGGAACAAACTAAATCCTACAAATAGCATAAGACCATTTAGTAATGGAAACTGCAAAACTGTTTAAACTGTAGTGTAGGGTCAGGTCTCCATACATTTCTGTTTATCTAATAAGGCCTGAACAATTTGCATCCTCAAAGAACGTATACACTGAGGAGTGCTCTGTATCCTGTATTTTGAAAGTCATTATTAAATTAGTCTTACGGCAACTTTTCTAGTATTTTTTCTAGGGTCAGCTTCAAAGTAATCAGTCTATCCTTCTTGTCAGTTCATTTATCTCTGTTTTTAAATATACTGATACGGCACCAGCATATTTTCCTTTTCTAGAATTTCTTTGTTATGCCAAGATTCTTAGAAATTAGCATCAGTGATAGACTGTGTGATTCTGTGATGAGCTTACAAGCCCATTTGATAGACTGTGCAGGTAACCTAATATATCTGAAGGCATTTAAAATTACTAACAGCAATTTTAACACATACCAAAAAAAGCCCACTTTGAACTTTAAGGACATCCCATAACAAGAAAGCAAGTATTCAGTGGAACAAAAAAATGGATAGTAAATATTAAAAAAATAGGCTTCATAGAGGAACAAACACTGAATAAAAGATGTTTTGGATTAATTTCACGGGGAAAAAATTGACTACTGAACAATTACACAGTCTGAAAATAAATATAAAATCAATCCTGTTAAAACATGTTAAAATCAGCACAGAAAGGCACAAAATGATAGGACCAAGCAACTAGACAGAGTAACTTGAATATCTTCATAAACCAAGTTCAAAAAAAAGATAAACCTTAATACTGTTAGAAGGAAACGTGTGAACAAGGAACAAGGTCATATCTACAGAGTGGTGTCTATACCACGGCAAGAAGCAACTGTGGAAAGGACCTAGTATGATGCTGAAGCAGGAAAAAGGGCTTTGGCAAAATATTTAGGCAAACAGAAGTTATAATAGAGTGAGAACGGGTTGAACGCAATAGCCTGTGAAATACCAAACCTTCGTCTGGGTGATCTAATGGACCCTTCTGGCCTAAACTGTGAATGTTGATGAGACTTATTTCATCTGAACAGATTTTTCTATTCCCTGTTAGACATTCTAGGATGTTATTGCCGAATGCAGTGAAATATGTAGTGTTTCATAACTGCATGGCTTTTCTAAGCTAGAAGGGACCATTATAGTCTGACCTCATGTATAACGGGGCTCCTCTAGCTATTTTGCAGCCTGTGGCCCAAAACATGTTGTTGTACCTGCTAAGAAGAACATGCACATACCATTCAGGAAATCTGAATGTGATCTTTTATTGCTAAACAAATAAATTAATCAGAAGCTCATAAATGAAGATTAAATAACTCAAAAAATGTTTCCTTCCCTGTTGATGCAGACAACTGCCAAATCTCCAACTCTGTCTATAGGGTGGACTATATTTATAATATAAATTATAATGTAAATTATTCCAGTGTTTCACAACAGGTTTTTAACAAACGATTCTTGTATCAAATCAAACCCTTTTGCACAATCAAAATAATTTTTTTTTACAAAGAGTGATAGAGTGGGATCCTACCCAACTAGTCCTATTCTTTTATTTATCCCTTAGTTTAGTCCAATGAAAATTTTAAGTGATTTTAGAACTTTACCATCAGCATCCACATTCCCCCTATAGTAAATGGTTAGAGGATGCTTTTGAAACCTTGCAAAGGAAGACTTTTTTTTTGCTCCAATGGACATTCGACAACACTTGACTTTCTACTTTGACAGACCCAGCCAGACACACATGCACACACTCACTCACACACAAAAAAAAAACCACTTATGAAGGATGGAAGGCACAGGTAATTGGTTTTTTTATTGTTTTCTGAACTGGCATCACCATATTTTGGCTGGGTTAATACATCAAGCAAAACATGAGCTTCCAAGGATAGTTTCAGTGTTCAGAACACTCTTTTGCAGTCTAATTTGTGTCTGGTCCAAGAAGAGGATAGTTTTATAAAAGCCTTTTTCTGACTCCATGTTTGAATAATCTCAAATGCCTCATGTTACCAAGGACCTGACCTATTCACGCCATAAATTAGAGTATGCCCAAAGCTACTTTAATTTGCACCATTATGCTTGTATGACAAGGAACTCATTCTAATGACAAGGCAAGTGTGGTTTGAAGGAATGTCCCAGGTAGTGTTATTTTACTTATGCTCTTGACACCAAAGAGTGGATTATACAGGAACTACTAAACTTGCTCTTCACCATCTGGAGATTTATCCACGCAGAAGAAATTCCCAAGGGGACGGTTAAACTGGTTTTCGGACTGCAAAACAGACTGACATCTGGCCAAAGTATCCTGTCAGTGACCTATGCTCACTGTGCATAATAAACATGGCTCACTATTATTCTTGGTTTATTTTCTTCTGTCACTTAAGATCATAAGGGGAAAAAAGCAGCAGATAGAGAGGAGAAAGGGAGGCAGAAATGATGTAGTAAAAAATGCAAATATTTTCAGAAACCATAAATTTAAAGTGGCATAGCCTTTCTTCAGAACACACAACAGCACCGTTTTCTAAAAGACGGTCTTTTGTCCTAGAGCCACTAGTTATTGTTCATGATGCTGTTCATGATGATGTCCCACTGGCAAACTGCAGCATGCTACAAATATTGTGAATTGTTCTTAGATTTCTAATACCTGAGATTGTCTTCAGTTCCTGACAGAACTGAAAAAAATCTCTTCATCCTTTCTTGCATTTCCATTCACTCATTCCCATCCACTAGACAGAAGATCCATCTCGAAGACGTTTTGGAGCCAGCCTTCATCATCTTACTTCCACTTCACAAGCAGCACTGGCTGAAAAATCCCATCATTTCTTAAATCTTTATTATCCACAACTCCACCTGATCTATAGCAGGTATGATTTTACCACACTTGTAGTCTACAGCACTTGCAGAGCAGTGCTCAATGAACCCAGCTTGAGTATGTTACACTTTACGCTTCTCTCCAGCCAATTTAGTACTTCTAACACGATTAAGAGTTTTGGGGAGCTACTGACACATCCCAAGATCTGGACCTTTTCTTTTCACATCTTTTCTACCCTGTCTTTCTACCCTTTTCTTTTCACATCTTTTCTACCCTGTCTTTCTACCCTTTTCTTTTCACATCTTTTCTACCCTGTCTCTTTATGTGGAAAGATCTATTTGTTCAAATAGCTTGCTCCTCCATTTCTTTTCCAGTCTCCTTTTGACAAACAACTTTTAACTTACTGTTTCCTTTCCACAAAAGAATTTTTCCAGGTAGTTATTTTCCCATCAACCCAGGTATCTCGCATGGTTGTTCAGTAGGAATATATTTTCCAGCTCCAAAGCTTAATCCAAGATTCACCTTGACTATCACCTCTTTTTCCTGTTTGTTACCTGACATCTTCCCAGTCCTCCAACATCCTCAGCCATTCTCCACACCTTTGGTGAGCTGTCAGCATCTCATTCCTTGTCCATGAACCTCCTGCACTGCTTTTTTCCTAGTCCTTCTGCCTGACTCCCTTAAATCCATCTTCATTCAGATTATTTCTGCAGTGTAATACCAGAAAAGTGAAAAATCCTATCTAAGCATCACCTTTGCTGTCTTTTGTACCTTCAACTTGATTTTCAACAACCTTACCAGTCTTCCAACACTTACTCATTTTTTCTCCATCAGCCCTTTCACTGTTAAAAGTTCCTATATGTTTCTAACGTCCAGTGCTATCAGCGTCGTCTATTTTCTCTTTTCAGTATGATTAGATAGGCTTGTGCAATTTTTTATTATTATTGCTGGGTTTTGTTATTCCTAACAGAAGAATAGCATGTACAAAAAANGAATAGCATGTAAAAAAAAAAAAAAAAAAAAGGGTGTTTCCCTTTTTGATTTAATAATCCCATAGTGGGGCAACGGCTGGGCTTTTGTTTTTCCTCTAATGGGGTATTTATTCGCCTGAGACACTGGTCAGCCAGGAGAATATTTATGTGGTAATAAAAAACTTTAACAGGAGGTTGTTTGGATCTAATAGTCTCAGGTATTTCAACACATCTTTGCTTGTCATGTGTCATGCTGAATTACACCGTGGCCTGCGTGTGACAGCAGCCCATAATGTGACCCATGTAATATAGTTTGAAATGTAATGTAGTGGGAGGGGGGGTTAAAGGGAAAAAACACTCTTTCCTGCTGGATAAAAGCTGTGGATTCAGAAAGAAAGCAACTTCGAACTGTCAGGGAACTGAAAAAGATTAAATGATAGCTCGGCAACAAGCCTACAAAGAAATCTGCAATAATATATTAAATGATACCTGTAACACATTACATTAATATTAATAAATTTTATTAATATTTTTCAGTTTTACAGCACAGATCATTTTTTGTCTGAGTCATCAAATCACTACTAAATGTTAATTTGTCAATCCACACTTGGCAAATTGTAAATGGTTTCTAATTAAATACAAATACAGGAAGGTAAATAAACATTCACAGAGGATAAATGGCTGGCTGGGACATGGGGACGGAGCCAGGGAGAGAAACCAGGTGTCCTGATTCTCAGGACTGAGCTTTAGCCTTTTGGTAACATCTCTTTCCACCAATCATGCACTTATACTGACATATCCCGGCCTCAGAAAATACTTGTTTCTTTACTGAATATCACGGCTGTATCAAGGAGGAAAAGAGAGAGAGGGTGTGACAGATTTCCATTTGAGGTAAAGGAATGAAAAAGTCCTTCTGTTCTTACAGAGGATCTGATTCTCCAGGGAAATGATGCTATTTGCCTAGATGAGGGGAAGAGGGGGGGGGGAAAAAAAGCAAACCTGTTTTTTTCTGGCAGAAATGGTGAAATTTCACCCTTCAGCTATTTGGTGAAAACTGATAGCTGTGGACACTTCTCAGCCTGGGTAGCACGGCAAAAGGCTGCACCATGTGAACTGGCAGATGCATAGAAAGAGAGAGAGAGAGAGAGAAAAAAAAAATAGCACTTTAAAAGTGTGCGCCAGGCTGTCCAGCTCTGTTCATCTGCTCTGCTGTCCTCCCCGCTCACACAGGGCTGGTGTAAACTTGGAGAGGAGAGAACCGTGGTCATTTTTGCCAGCTGGGAATCCAGCACGTGACAAAACAGATCACTACGAACCACTGGTGAAGGGGCTGCACTTGGGGAATACGTTCTTTAACTAACCTGTGCTCAATCACACTCCTCCTTTCCCACGTGAAACACAAACAGGAATCACAGCACAGGTCAGACCAACTAAGTCGAGCTCATTTTTGGAGCTGCAGATGGAAGCAGGGCCATGACACGGCATCCAGAGGGAAATACAGGCCAAGCCACCAAGGAGCATGGTGAGAAATCCCAACACAGGACAAAACATGCCTGCTTTATTTTGCACAAATCAACACTGGAAAATAAGTTCCATTTTAAAACTGGAAAAAATTTACAGAGGACAGCTTGTCACCAGAAAAAGCCATAGCATTTAGATCAAGAGGCTTCAAGTGAACAATCCATACTGATCAGGCTTCTTTTCCATTTGAATGTCATGATGAATTAAAAGAGTATTGTTATTAACATTTAATTATTACATCATAATTACGATATAATGCCATACACTATTTTCAAAGCAGCGCATGCAATTTGAATTGCTAATGTAAAATTAAAATGAACACCGCAGTTGGGGTTTTTATTATTATTATTATTATTACATTTCAAATTAAATTTCAAATTAAATTTCAGGGTCACCTGGCTTTAAAACAAGAAAAAAATCCAAGGGTTTTTCCTTGCAGAATGGGAATTTGTGTCTCTATTTTTTGAGAGTCTATACCTTAACCTACATTAAGGCCACTGTATAAGAAAAGGCGTAATCATTTCCCAAATCAGCAATGACTTGTCAGAAGAGGACAAGACTGTATGCAATGTTTCGTTCGCCATTTAGTTCATCTCAGTGGGTGCCCCAAAAGCGAATGCTGCTTTTGGCAGTGTGCTGCAGTAAGAATCACCCCAGAATATAAGTAACGTAAGAGGAACAACAGGGTTAGCATTCAGGAATACAGCAATGTTAGATACGAATGAACACTTGAATGTCCATTTGAATGATATTTGGTCAATAACTAGTGACATTAGAGAATTCAGTAGGAAGCCTGGGTATAGTCATATAGTCAACACTGTCGAATAGCCTAGTGCTATTTGAGATGCCCCAGGGTACCTGAGGCAGCCACGTAAGACTGGCAGATATGTCCCAGGATCTATAGGAGAATGATGCCCAACTGGTCTGGCAACTGGAAACCAGGTGGAAAACCTAGGGTATTTCTGATGGCACTGAAGACTCAAATTTAGGAATACAAGTTAAGCCCTCTCTTTCTCCCCATTGACTATAAAGGGAACTGGAGGAAACTGGTTCCCATATAGAAACTCATTAATCTATTCGGTCGCTCACACATAGGCATCTTGTGCCATCTGAGACCTCATAGGTTTCCCCCCTGGCCTCCAGCTGCCACTCCAGAAGGCTGCTGGTTTCCATCAGTCCTATGTCATATCTGTCAGTGTTGTGCAGATGTCTTGGATATCCTGAAGTACCTCAAATGGCATGAGTAGTCTCTGTTAAGGCAACTGAATTCTGCTACTATAATAAAAGTCATCTCCAGATTTACACAAAGCTCCAGATTTAGTTATTAAACACAGGCTTCTAGTGACATTTGAGATGCTTCAACATTCCTGAGACATCTGTACAACACTGGCAGATGTGACAGAAGCCTTACAGGAGACCCACAAGGTCTGGAGCAGAAACTGGGGGCCAAATGGAAAACCTTGCCGTGTGTGTAGGGAACTGAATCTTCTCCCCAGTCAACATAGCCAACAGTCGAGTTGACTGTCCAGATGATCAGATGGAGGTGTCTACTCCAAGATGAGATTGCTATCTGCCCAAGCTCTGTTGGTTGTATTGATAAGATCTCCCTTGACTTAATGGGAACTTCACTACCCAGCCTACGTAAAAGCAGTGCCTTTACAGACGGAATTCTGAAGCAGAATTCTAACTCAGTGTTTGCTGGATGAATCTCACCCTCAGAGTTTAGAGGAAGGAGTGAGCATCTCTTTTGTATTAAGGAACAGTTTTTTTCTGAAGAAGGTTTCATCCTGAAGTTCCCACTTTTTGCCCTGGTCTCTCAGGCACTCATACATAAAAAACATGGGAAGAGGTGACACTTTTGCCTAGTTCAGCTCAGACGCCGACTTCTCCCTAAGATGTCTATTGCAGATTCAGATAGTAAACCTTTAACTGAGCGATTGAAGTCTTGCCAGCAATTTAAATCTCCAAGTTTGGAGCTCAGCAGAGGTATCTTTTCTAGCAGATTCTGCCTATCACACTTTATGCTTCTGTAGTTAATGTTGAAACGTGAGTGAAAGAGAGATAGTTTTTCAGTGTATCTACAACAGACTGAAGGTGTTGCTTTGAAAGAAGGGGTGTGAAGAGCAGTGTAGACATACTCTATAGCCTGGTAAAAGGTTATTCTCCCCAGGAGTTAAGGAAATGTCATGTTCTGCTGAGGATCAGTGTTTTTCAAAGCTTTCTGCTTCTGCCCTTAATAGGCAGGATGTCTATGTCAATACTACTGCAAAGGATAAACTTGGGGCAGATTTGAGATTAATTTAACTTCCTACTCGAGTCACTAACCTTGCTGAAGTGATTTTTTTAGATTTGAAAAACGTTGGCTACGCCTTCAAAGGCATTCCTGCCTGGCCTCAAATTCTCACCCTGTCCTCTTTGCCTTGTCACAACGTTACACGATAAACACCGGGAGGCAACGCAGCCTGTGGTAGAAGGGCCCAGACACAGCTGGCCACGAAGGCTGACGGGATTTGTAGGCAAGTTGTGTAAATGGGAAATTTGGTCTCAAGGAACTGAGCTTCCGTAGCGCACAAGGCTAACAACTCCTCCAAGACCTCACTCTGCACATATGTAGCCAATGAGATTTCAATACTGAATAAAACAGTCACTTTGAAATTCCATCTACCCTTCTTTTTTCTTCCTTTACAGCATTTCAGGGTAACACAATAACCACGTCATGCAATAATAACAAAAATAACTCTAGCAAGCTACGCTTGGTTCCACTGCAGCGCAGCCTAAAAGGGCAATCTTTTCTTTCTTTTATTAATGTTTTTATTGCACAAATTTAACAGAATTATGCCCTAATTATGGTGGATTTTTTTTTATTTGCCACTGGGAGGAAATACAGCAGATGAAGATGTTTGAGAGTGCATGGTTCATACAGCTGTATTAAATGCTTCCAACTGCTGTCTTTATGGTTGTTAACAAGTCAGGACCAGACACGCATGCATTTTCTGAGTGCCTTTGAGGATGGCATGGATTATACTTGTATGTTTATTAGAGCTGCTCAACTCGTTCACTGAGAAGTAATGTCTGACCATGCTTTCAGAACTGTCATCTGTAACTCAACGAGAAAGAAATGGATCCCTAAAGACAGACAAATCGCATTGCACAAAACTTGGGGTGCAAAAGTTAGTTTTCTGTATCAAGTCTAGACCACTTATACTTCCTTTGGAATCAATACAGGAAAATAAGCAGTTCCTGAAGGGGTTCATTTCTCCCTAAAAGAGACGTGTAGAGTAGGTCACCAAAGGGACTCTCAGAAGATCCCCATTTCTTTCTATCAATTTTAAAGAGAGCCTGGGGTGAGTATTTCACAGACAGAAATCTAATTTTTAGACATGTACATTTGGGTGAGAAGAATCCTACACAAAAAGCTTAGGATATAGACTAAAGCTGACCAAATTTAGCAGGAAGCCTTACACATTCTTTAGCAGACAGGACGAAAAAAAGGTAATCAAGTCTCCCGACCTTATGAGCTTCTGCACCTTCCTCCTCCCTACCTACAGGCTGAATTGTTCATTCCTGTCCTGCTGTAATGAGTGCATGCATAGTTATACCCACATAGATCAGATTACAAGCTGGCAGCATGGGAGTCTAGATTTGGAATCCCTTTGGCCTTGTGATATTTAGAGTGCCAAGTGTGAAACAGGTGCTTGATTTTCATAAAATCATGATCACGCATGCTAACCCACACCAAAGCAAATAAAGCGAAGTTGCTATCCAAAACCAAAGACATCCAAAGTAACTGGTTTTCAAATATAGATTTTCAAAAGCCATAGCTTATATCATCATCTCATGTCATTGGTGTAAATCCAGAATAACTTAAATAGTTCCATTACCAAAACAGGTGTTGGCTCTTCAACTCCTGGCAAATCCAATAGACCAGGTTCAGATTACTGATTACTGACAAGTCTCAATAGTTTTAAATATTCAAATGTTTTATCTTAATATCCAAACCATGGCTCAGCAAGGAATTTACATTGAAAAGATAATTTGGGGTTTTTTAACTTTTTGGTTCTTTTGTCACCTGAAATCTTTTACTAGATTGTCCATCAACTGGAGTTTGCACATCATCCTCAGCAAATGTTTGCAACACCTCAAGATCATCGTAGCACAATCTGGAAGAGGTCCCAACAGGAAAAAATTTGGTTTAGAAATTGTCAAGTGTTTTTGATTTTCTTCCTAGTCATGGCTGATATAATAGGAACAAGAGGTGGATAAGATCAGCTAGATAATATCAGTTCTCAGGTTCCCAGTTTTGCTTGGGAAGATTTTCCTTCTCGTTTATTGAAGAGTGTCCAGCTCTCAGGGGAAGAAAGGTAGGTGACTATTAACCCTAGCTAGAATTTTAAAGTGACAAACTTTAAAAAAATCACGAACACTTATTATGTTTGCAATAAGTGAGTTTTTTTGTTAGAACTAGCAAATTACCAATAATAATCAATTTTTTTTTTCTTTAGAATTTGTTGGGGAAATAAGAAATTTCATGGGGACTAAGGAGAACCAGAAGTCCACCTGCCTAATCAGAAGAAGAGAATAAAACCAGTGCTACATGAAAAAAGATGCTCACCAGTCCCTCGTACAGACCAATTAGACCAAAGAAGAATGTTCTTTTGGCATTGCATTTAGTCTGTAAGGCTTTGACTTCAATTCCCACCTCTGCCTTATAATTTCTGTGTGATTCGGTTAAAACATTTACTTTCCCTGTATTTTTGATTTTCCATATTTATGGTGGGAAAATAATAGTTCGTTTCCTCATGGGGGGTTGTATAGCTCATTATTGTTTGACAGTTGTCTTCTGGGGATGTTTTAAGTAGAATCATTCGTCTCTTGAGGCCAAAATGACCTCCCCAGGTCCCTCTTGGCCCAATTTTCTAAGCCTCTGTGATTGCTTTTTAGATGCTGCAGTAATAGGGAGCGTATGATGACCTAGACAGATACTTTTAAATGACTCAACCAACAGAGCATCTGTGGTTACCTCTGGGAGCCTCTTTCACAAATGATCTAACAGACACTTAAGAAGTTTGTCTAGATATCCAACCTCATTTTCCCTTTGCTCAATTTCATCTCATTGCCCCTAGTTATCAATCTGTGAGCCACCCTCAACAATCCCTTTCCCTCCTCGCTGCACACATCCTTCAAATGCTCACAGAACTGCAAACATCTCAAAACACAGTTGGGGACAGCAGGGGAGAGGAGCGGACGAGCACCTCCTTCGAGCCCCCAAGCACTCGGGAAGATAGCACACAGCCTGCAGAGATGCCCATGTGGATTGCCTATATTAGAGCAGTAAGCACCTGAGGAGAAACCCACCTGGTGAGTGAGCTTGCTTTCACTTTTTTTTAAAAAAAAATCATCAAATACTGTTTGCCTTACGATCTTAATTCAAGCACTTAATTAAAGCCAACAGAGGATTCTAAAGTAAGGAGAAAAATTAGAGCAACAACTTTTTAATTATGCTGTAGGCATTTTCTCTCTTACTTATTCGTTCTCCAAAAATCAAACAACTCCTCCTCCTAAACACACATTTAGACAAAGACGATGGCAGAGTGATATTATGGGCTGGAGCTTGCTTAGTGCTTAGCAAGCAAGTACTGGAGGTTGTCTGCCCAAATCCATGACCTAAATAACATGGTCACCCCTTACCAGGGACCCCTGCGTCCCTCCTTAGCATCCCTTTCCCCAAGTCATGGAAAGGAGCAGAAGAAAGAAGGGACAGGAGGTAGCTTAAATGGTAGTTCCTTCCAGGAACCTCTACCAAGTGGAAAAAGTGTTATTCTTCCAGTGGTACACCAAGTTGCTGCCTGCCTCCAGAGAGTGGGAGAAATGAAAAGACTCCTGTCATCTCCTGGAACAACACAGCTCCTGCCTCTCAGCAGTAAAGAGCTGAACCTACATCATGCTCTCTTGTTCTTCACTGTTACTAGTTGCATAACAAAAAGTTTTGTCTTTACAGATGACTTTATATTACTTGGGATGGACAGAGTAATGTTGATGTGGACATGGTCAGGCTTTAAAGGGAGGTCCTACTCAAGTCTGGTGGAAATAGCTTAATTCAGGGCCCATTGCAAAAGAAAGAGGATGTTCTTGTCATATCAATTCATGTAAAAATATAAACAGAGTTACTCCCTTTCTGAGTGTAGCACCTCCTGTGATTTTAATCACTCCTGCCTCCTTAAAGGCACACTGTGTCAATCTTCAAAAGGAGACAGAAGATACTATCCTCCTTCTAGAAAAAGTGTGACTTAGAAAAACTACGGTTTGCGCTGAGCTTCATTCAGGAAGACACATTTATTGAAGTCTGTGGAACTTGGCAGGGTAAGTGTCAGCAGATCATGTCCACAATTGCATCAAAAAAAGCATATTAAAGAACTGAGGTCTTAGGAAAATGAACCTTACACCACGGAGAAGAGCTTAAGCATCAGTTCAGTACAGTCTACACAAAATTCACATGAAAATTTCAAACAACCTTCTTACCTATATTCACTTTGCCATGGGTTGCTGGAATGGCCAATTCCTCAAGTGGTGCTTTATTTTTTTTTATTTTTTTTTTGGTCTAGAAGGAGAGGAAGAGATGTGAAAACTGAAAGGAGGAGAACATCCTGAACATTTCTGAAGGCAGCCCAAAGTCACGGTTACACAGGCCTAAAAACTGCTCAGGCTAAGTCTTGTTAATGGTGAGGGAAGAGATTGTAGTCAGTATTGCAGAACTGGATCTAATTACGTAATGGGCATTCATTTGCAAGAACACTGTCTTTGTGTGAACAGGACCAGATGTCTCATGTCTCAGCCTTTCTAGGACAAGAGGCTGGAGATATTTCTTGGATTGACTTTCCTTTGTCTGTGCCGAATGGTTGGGCTGGTGTGTCTACCTCACTTAGCCTCTGCATTCAAGAGACCCCAGCTGTGACTCCCAGGGTGCAAATCCCCTCACACGTTGTTATAGCAGGGAGGCAAACCAGCCAAAAACTTTTCTGGGATTAAATATGATTTTTCACAATCCTTTTCTGACAAATAAGAGACAATACAGATGAGATGGAAAATCAGACATATTCTGCTTCATTCTAACCTTTGGAGTGTCAAATAATGGAATAAAACCAATTATATTTGGCTGAAGAGCAGGATTTTGAGTTGTCAGGAAATTATAGTGTTCTTTAAATATAATGTAAATGTCTAAATTGGCCTGAAACAAAACCATTGCAATATTTCACATCAATGAGAAACCCCCTGTGGCTCAGAGAAACTGAAATTATTTCAGTGTCACTGCTGAAAGTAAGAACCATGAATTACCAAGAGTGTCCTCTTTATGGGAGATATAAAGGCAGCTTCCAGAACCCCACAAAGCCTGGGGGTTCATCCTAGCTTTTCGTCAGATAAAGTCATAGTCCTAGAGCAAGAAAACTAGTTTGGGTAACTCTGTCTCCAACCAGACTCCTTTGGGTATTTATACTCCTTGGTGCAGAGTTGCGACTGGACCCAGACAGAGTCAATGTTTGTAAAGTTCTGAAACTTTTAATTTCATAAGAGATATCTGTGAAGCTCTGAGGTTACTGGGGTTTACAGCTCTGTTTGTACTAGTAAACTCAACGAGGTTTGGCCCCTCACTACAAGAAAGACATTGAGGTGCTGGAGCGT
>RSEF01000003.1:117355981-117383677 GCA_003993805.1 Himantopus leucocephalus
AAAAAAAACCAAAACAAAAAAAAAACCACCAAACCGAGCATGAAAGTGGGGAGGAAGATGTGTGGGTGCGGGTGGAGGGCCATCATGCTACAATCCAGTTGACCAGTTTGATCAGTTAAGAGCAACTGTGAGATCACAGCTCCAACAAAAGCACATCTTATTTAAACATCTGCCAGACTGAACAGATCAAGAAAAAGTGCTGGTTTCCCCTTGAAAGGAGCTGAAGCACCTGCAGACCTGGCCTTGGCCCTGTCTGGCTGTGTCTAATCCTAGTCACCTTCACTGGGCCTGATTCTGACCCCAACTCATGGGCTCGTGTCCCCATCTCCACAGAGATGCCTGACACCCTTGGCTGAAGGCTGCCTCCAGCTGCCCCCATCCTCCTCCAGAGGTGGGATTCAGTTCAAGATTAAGACACTAAACTTTGATGTCTACATACAGGTGTTTGAACGATCAGGAGGTGTTTCTGCTCCCATTGTCCGTACAGATATAACCAATACAGTCAATAGAGTCATGCCAGGACCATTTTGCCCACTGGCACAGTTTGGCCACCTGTATGATTTCAACTCTCCTAGCCTCCAAAGTGGGATGGGCAGATCCAAACTCCCTCTTGGAAAAAAATCCTTTAGCCTGTGCTAATTCACCTGAGCCTAGAAGATTTTGCAAGATTATCATCTTGACCTCAGCAAAAACCACGCTACAGCCCCGGGCCCTGGCAGCGTTTTATTTCCTAGAATAGACATTGCTTAGATGTCTACTTTAAGAGGAGATAAATTGCTCTCCAAGCTCCATTGACTGTATTAACCAAGAGTTTGATTGAGGTATTCACCCATAGGTGTCTAGTGCCACTTGTGATAACGTAGGATATTCCATCACAAGAGTTCAAGTCTCTTATACGTGCTGTGTCATATCTAATGAACTGACTTGGATGTCTTGGATACTTAGTAGTATCCAGCACCCTAATAGCACTATGGATGCGGGTGACTCGTTGAAGCCTGTTTTGGGATTTTAGCCATCCAGACATTAACACCTAAATTTTGGTATATTAATCGGAAAGGGAATCCCATGCTAGAATTCCTGAGCTCACCACTGCCTCCACTGCCTCAAGAAGCTGAGGGTGAAGGGCTCACCCCCACAGGTCCCTCAGTCAGCCATTGTTAATATAGTAATAACTGAATTTAAGACAGAGCTGAATGGTTTCTGATGATATGCTAGCTGCGATCATCAGACACCAGCTCCTGATGCAGTTGGTGAGAGTAAACTTGAAGGCTTTGCTGAAGTGAGCGATTCAACACTAAAAATTTCTCTCCTTTTACTACATCATGAGTAGGGCCTGACCCTTCAGGGTTACCAACACCCTGAATCAACCCATCACTATCTAAAATTTAAATATTGTTACAGTCAGGTTAGAGACCCACAGAGGCCATTTGAATACATCCATTTCTCTTTCTCTCCCCTTGCTTATTCCCACAGAAAACAATATCTAAACACGTTCCCATTCGTCTTTTACAGACTGCGGTCTCTAAAAGTGGTAGAGATAAGGAACAAAACCCAGAACCAAAGGTGCATGAAATCTAAATAATACTAGGCATCAATTTTATTCCCTCTTAGAGGAGAGCCATTCCTCCCCCACAGCACTGGCAGTTAGCGTTGAAGACGACTCTTCTCGCTGCAAAAGCCAGGAGGGAATGGGTTTCGGGTGTCCTGAGTGGTGCTAACAAAAGGTCAGTTGTCCTACTGTCCTGTGCCATGCCTCTCTTTGAGTTTAGCCTTGATGTTTTAAGTGGCCTCATTCCCTAGTTTATTTTGACTGTCTCTTTGCAAGTCCCTGTTTTTATATACTTATCCATCATTAGTTCACTTCTCATAATTACTGCTCCCCTTTGGATGGTATGGTTTAACTACTCCCCTGACACCAGAGTTCAAGCATGAAATAGCCTCTGTGCACTGTTTTTGGTGTGCATCTTCCTTAAATGTTTTTTCCAAGTTCTGAGATGTGCTCACTGCTATTTTCATTATGTTTCCACTATGTTTATGTCTTTCCTTCATTCTTTATTTTTCTCAGCTAAGAAACCGGGATGGGAAGAAAAAGAGGAGGATAGGTGTGAATTACAATAAAGAGGTGCTTAAGACAATAAGAAATCCTTACAGTTATCCAGTCTGAATTTACATATGCATCTGAAAGTTACATGATTAACATGACCATTTATGATAGCCTTCCCCAGACCTGTAAAGCAATGTAATGAAGATGACGAAATGATTAAACCAAGATGAAGAGCTGTGAACCAGAGCCAGCTCAAAACTGCAAATCCAAATTCATCCCTAAGGAAAATAAGGTTTTGAAACACCAAATTTACAGACTTTGGGTGCTGCAACCCTGTTCACTATTGCAAAAACTGTTTGGCAAAAGCATACAAAAATGGGAGAGAACCTCAGAGCTGTGCTAAGTGATTAAATCCTTGACCTTTTTGAAGTCAATGAGACTTTCACTGTTAACTTCAATTGTGCCACAGTTTCTTTCCTGGTACTTTTTGTATATGCACTGATGTGGTTTTGAAGAAAGGTATCTGTTCTGTGACAAACTATGAGTTGACAGTATGGCTTTACGCTAAAAGGAAATTCTGTGAGGTGGTAGCTCTTTTACCCCATGGGAATATTGGGCCTCACTGCTAAAAAGCTTTAGAGCAAAATGTAGGAGATAATAGTATAAATAGACTCAGTGATGCTACTAGGTTGGTGAAAAAATTACTAACTCTGTCAAAGATGGCTGGGCAGCACCACATATCTGTACATCTTGCTCGCTTTTTGGGTCTTTTTTTATTGCTAATTTCAAAAATGCATCTATTTGTCCTGTGAGTGGATATGTTTGGCGAAGAAATTACAGGCAGCTACCACCGAGCACAGCTGTTCATTGTCATCATTGATAGCAACACATATAATCAGTCCAAAGCAAGATCACTCCTCTAAGGGGAAAGTATATTTAGCTATCATTCAAAATCCTCAGCCTGATATCCTTGATAGTTCAGTAACTCACTGTTTTGCCAGTGGGGCTGATAGAAGTTTCTTTGTTGTGATGGATGCATTTGCCATTACTCACCATACCGGTTCTCCCCTCCCCTCCAGCTGTTTTACTCTGGTACAATATCCAAAACCCATGAATCTTGCAGTATCCTAGCAGCCCGGTCTGCAACATTCCAGCTTGACAAAATTAGAGCTAATAATTCAAACAAGCTAAAACACCAAATGGGCAAGAGTCAAAGGAGGCTTTGCAGTAGAGGCATTGACTATTGGGAAACCTGGGAGATAAATGATGATCCGGTAACCATCCTTGTCAAATCAGAAAGTGCTAATGTATTGATTGCATCATTATAATTGAATTAATTACAGTTGTATCTCTCTAGATATTTAACTTATAGCTTGATAACAGGACATTTTTCTTGCAAAAAAAGATGAGGTTTTGTTTCAAGGCCCTCAGAAGTTTGTTTTATTTGGATTTTTTTGTCGCTACAAATTGCATGTTTTGCAAAAGGATGCTGACCTGGAAAATGTATCTCTGCTTATCCATGCAAACAGACACAAGATCTCTGCAAATTTCCAGTCTGCCAGCTCATTCTGAGGTATTTCTGTGAACCATAGTTAGGAAAAAAAAAAGGCTTTGTATCTATTTCACTGGAATCAGAATGACAATATATTCCATGATGTGATGGAGTGTAATTTGTGATGTGCCTGCTGGTAAGCAAGGAATTGGACTGGGAAAGACAACCTGAGCCACGTGATCCAGCAGGTGGTCACAGCTTTATAGAAAATTTAATTTCAGTGATCTAGAAATCAAGCACCAACCTACTGATAACATATATATACGGTAATCACAAGATCAAGCAGCCTTTCTAGTTTTAGCTCACTACCTAAGATCATTTTGTCTGAATGTCTCTCACCTAAAGTCAAGAGCAATAGGGAAACTCATAGTGCACTGCATTAAGTGTAACATTTCAGAACAGAAGCTCCATGTAAGACAGAGGGGTTGGGAGTTGTTATTGCCATTGTTTTAGGGAATGTTGTTTTAATTTACTTCGTTAGTGTGTCATATTTTATAGAGATGATGTCTGATTTTTGCATCATCTCACCACTCATTAATTTCCAAGTGCCCACTTCTATATATATGGAAATATTGGCACAGGAGGATTAGGCATCTTTTCTAAGTTGTTTCAGGAAAATAACTGCAGACGCAACCAGCTTGGGGGTCTGAAAAGACAGAGCAGCATGCTATTCAATAAGCTGGTTTCTCTTTCTATGATGTGTTGACAACATCATTTATGTATCTTAGTCTTATTTAAAGCTGATGTATTTTCTACTTTTATCTTTGAAGGTGTCCTCATAATTAATCTGGAGTAAATAGGATGAAATCTAATATTGGATCATATCTGCTGGTACATCAGAGCAATCATTAAGAAGTTCGACGCTGTTAGGGTTCTCAGGCTAATTTGGTTTTGTTTCAATAATGTAAAAAAACCACTTGGAGAAGAAAATAAAAATGCATAATTGTCTAATGTTGAAAGGTGTAGGTCTTTTACAGGTGCATATGATTTTGTCTATTTTTACAGGACACCACTAACACATGATGAGGTGTTTATATATTGGTGGGGTTTTTTTAAGGTAAAATTGCTTCCAGCGTTTGATTTCAGGTCCACAGTGAAACACAAGAAGACCAAGAGAACACATATTTTTAATTGCCAGGTTCAGCTGTGAAGATCCTGTTGCTTTGTGGTTCTGCCTCAGCGAAGAAGGTCACATTAGCAAACTGTCTCAAATCACTACTTAACTACACATTCCCTCATGTGGGATTCATTCACAGCTTCTTTCACCTTGAGTATGTTTACATCTCGTGGAGGCTGAGTCCAGTTAGACTGCAACGTTGGTAGCTTCTCCGTGTGCAGGAAACCATACTCGATCTTAGCTCTGTGCAGAAACCACGAGGTCTATGTTGAAAAACATCCCTTTCTCCCCACTATAAATGCCAGACAATCCTGTTTGCTGGCAGAGGAAGAGAAAGATTATCCTTTGAAAGATGCAGCCTAAGAAAACACAACCATGCAAACAGTGTGATAGCAGAGGGACAAGAGGTTCAGAAAAACATATGCATAATTCATTGTCTCCAGTTGCAAAACCTCACTGAGGCACATATTTCTGCTTCCTGGTCTCTATCTCTTGAAAAAGAGATATACAAACTGTTTTGTTCCTAAAGCCAGGGACACAGTGCTCTGTGGTCCTTGAATCAGAACATGGTGTGCTACAGGAGCTGAATACAGACACTTTTTGGCTGTGTTGAACATATCCCTATGACTTGCATTAGAAAAGGGCATTGTGTGTTTTCAAGGAACGGTAAGACAGACACTTCTGAATCCAGATCTTTAAAATAACACATCCCATCACTTTGCTCAATCTCTTAATATCTCTGTTTTTTCTTTCTTTTTTATAATATGGTACAACTTGTATAATAATAATAATTACCTCACAAGAAAGATATGAAGCTTAATTAAATAAAGACTGATTATCAGAAACTCAGAGCATGTGCAGACCCTGTTTGCTATAGCTTTTCTGCTGTTAAGCTTTTCTGCAGATCAAGCCTGGGCTGACTAGAAGTGATATGAATCATCTGTATCAAAAGAAATATGAGTCATTCAAGGCAGAGCCATCCAAGACCACAAATGAGGCATTATTCTGATAATGAGAGATTTATAGAGGAGACACAGGGAGAAGGATCTCCTGGTTCTTTCAACCTAGCCCCTATTCTAGGCCCCTACACAATCTCCTTAAAAATGTACATAATCTTCACTTGAACATCTTGACTGAAAAAGACTAGCCAGCAATTCATAAAAGATAGAAAGCAGATGAGCCTCAGCCATTTTTACACCTAAACTCAAACCAGACTTCATCAAGTTCCTCTAACGTTCTTTTACTGCTGGTTGCAAGCTGGGACTGGAAGTGGAAATGCCAAAGCATCCCAAAGACAGGCAGCATTTGTGATGGGATGAGAAGCAGATGTTGAAGAAATCTCTGAAGAGGTGATCTTCTCACAGAAATATCAGACCTTTTTTGCACAACTCAAGTCCAAGACTTCAACAAACAGGTGTCTGCGGCCTCCACTCCAAAAGAGCTCTGTTTATAACATATCCAAACAGCTCCATAGTCATCTGAAATATCCTGGAGCATCTCAAAGGGATCGTGACCAACACATGAGTCACTAACTCGAGTCCTCAACGTACCTTGATTTTACCTGCCCAGCTGAAGATAGGTTAAATGAGACCTACAGTTTAAAGTACTGGTACTCAACATTCCTTTGAAAACCATGACCCTTTCATTAGTCACCTTTAAGATGAAGGCCTACACCAATATTCAGGTATTGGGAAAAAAAAAAAAAGGATCCTCAAGAAAGTGGAAGTTGTAGTTTTCAAGGAAAGGCAATGGGCTTTTGCAGCCCTCTGAATATCCCACCGTTCATCCAGAGTACAATCCTCGACAGCAGCACGTTTCTACCCCACTGGATTTCAGCATGATTTAATTGATGCTCGGCACCTTTGAAAAGTTCCTCAGACAGTGAGGAGAGAGAAGGGTAGTGATTATAATGCGAGTGGAGTTGAGAAGGGACCAAGATCCATCCCTCTCCTATATTGCTGCCTTTCTCTGCTATCTTAAACAGGATGTTGGGCCTGAATCCTTAGTACGCTTTAATTTCCATGGAATTTAAGTGTCTTACTGCCGTCAGCAACGCCTAGTTGTGAAGATAACTACACTGAAGATTGTCCAGCTTCTGTGGTGAGAAGTCATACACAACTACTGCAAATCAGACACAGTCAAAGAGAGAAACCCAATGTATTGCCTCATTTAAAAAATGGAACCCACAGGTGGTATTCATCTTACCTGAGTGTGTTTAAAGTCTTGATGACTTAAGCCATACTAACACGCTTAAAGGTATAGTGATCACCTGCAGTAATAACTGCAAGTTGCCTAACTAAGAGAGAAAAATAGGCACTTCCAGAAAGTTATTCATCTCAGCTATGTTAAATTCTTATTTTAGGTCTATTCATCTCAGGAATTACTTGTCTTCTCCACTGCATACAAAGGGTATCCAGAACAATCTCCTTAGATTTAGACTTCTAACTTGTAGACACCTAAATTCCACCTTAAAAAAGTATGGAGACATAATTTAACATTTTAAACTCTAACCAGAAAGCTGGATGCAAGCATCTTCTGGCAGAATATTTACAATAAGATTTTTGTTCATTAAAAACTACTTTTTTTAAGAAAAAAATAACAATTTTAAGAATGAATGCATTACATTTTACGGGTCTACAAGGAGCTAACAGAATGTAACATTTTGACTAAAGAGGTTTTTTAAGGGCAATCAAACCAAATGGATATTAAATGAGGATACTGTAAACACATTCATAAAATATTATTTCTTTTTACGTGTGCACTATCTTTATTGTTGCCATATACCTGAGTATTAGCATTTTTGCCTCTAACTCTTACAAAATCTCAGAGTGCTTTACAGTGATTAATTAATTAATTATAGCTCAAACTCATTCTCTTGGATAGAAAACTACCTGATGGGTTCCCTGAGGCACAGAGTCCCTTATGGTTAGAGAACAAGTAGGTGGAAAAATTAAATCTTTCTGCCTCCTGCTTTACCCCCAAGAAGACACTGCCATAGCGCACCACAGCGCTCAGGCTACAGTTTTTCATCCCAACCTGTTTGACCAGTTACCTGTGGTTATCAGAGGCTGCATGTCACTGTGGTGGCTGACAGGAGGGTTCATGAAATGAAGAGCAGCTCCACGCTCCGCCAAGGACATGGTTCTAAAATAAATAGATACTTCACTCACACTTATTAAAGCCAAAATAAATTTGGAGACAAACTTATATTCAGTTCTTAAAGAACTGGAGATTTCTCAATAGACTTGAGGTGCTTCTATTTCCGAAGCACAGATGAAGCTCATATCACTAACACCTATTAATGATGGCACTAATCACGCTAAAGCCTGCGTTAGGCACCTGGACCAAACCAGTCATCCAGCTTCTGTGTATAGGTTCAGTGCAAAAGAGGTAGGAACTTCCAGACAGCGATTCATTCAGTCCGAAAACAGGTTGATTAACAGTTGATTAACCAGGACTAGGTGTCTTATCTACAGACAACCAACATGAAGTGAGCTTAATCCCTTCACAAACAGTCAGCTACTGCTATAATGCAAGTCTTACCCAAATTAAATCAGTCTCGTTTAGTACCAAGTCGACCAGACCACTTGTTTCAAGCCCAAATAAACATCTCCAGTAACAACGAAAACCAAATGTGAGAATTACCAACATAAACGCTCATTTCGATGAAAAAACAAATCCCTGTTTTCTAAGGCTCTTTGGCTTAAATCAAACACCCAGCTAACCTTTGAACCAGCGCTGGGAAGTTTCCATTCCAATGAGAGCGTTAGGAATGCATGCCAACAACCTACACTCTATCCCCAGTTGGCAGGAGGTTGGCAGGGATACAAAAAAACATGTTAACAATGATGCTTTTTTTCTATATATACAGTAAACCTTATGTGTATCAACACACTTGTTTAAACAGCTTTTTGAATCTGACTCACAATCTTCATGAATACATAAAAAGTTCCAGATGTTAAAATGTCCCAGGACGTGCATTTTAACCAACTTTGTTCTGCATTTGTAGCCTGACATGCAAAGGGGGCATATTGATTAGAATTACTGGCATACTTACTGCTTCAGTTTTCCTGCTTCCTACTGAGTGGTATTTGCCATGGAATGACTAGTCTTTGTGCTATTTATTCCCAGCATGGTGCTCCTGGGATCCTGGATGCTTTGGAAATTCCTTTTGCATCAGTAGCTGGAGAGTTGAGAAAGGAAGAAAGAAAAAAAAAGGGGGGCGGGGGGAAGCAGTCTGAGATTTCACAGGTGCAATGAAGGAGAGGTTGAGGGGAGGAAGAGGAGGGGCTGAGAAAGAAAAGCTGTTTTCCCTTCTCTACCACTGCACACAGATCAGATAATAATCAGGTAACGCCCAGGTCTGTGTCCAGGAAAGAACGCTGCTCAGCTGCACTTCACCATTGGCACGTCCATTGCAAAGCCCTTCGCGCTGGTGCAAAGTCACTGTTTACTTTAACTCTTACCCGTTATTAAATTTAAGACTCAGAATCCCCTGTAGCCATTTGCTTTTATTAACAGTGAGCATGTGTGCACCGCCAGAAAATCCAAGGCCTGGGAGAAATAGACTGCAGAATGTTACAGCTTCAGAGAAAGCCCGTTAGAAGGAAGGTATCCTGGATGATTTGCATGGGAATTACCATAAGGGCTTAGTGGAGCTTAAAAAGCAGATTTTGTGACTGTTTCTGACCTTACTTGCATTGATGTTATACCAGTGCCACTTCGCCGGGTTCCGTTTAGCTACCTCTGAATCTGAATAAATAAAGTTTAGGTGCATTTTTCTGAAGTGCCCTCACTATTCTGTTTGTAAAAATGATGAAGCAGTTAGCTCCAGGTCCATAAAGGCTTGATGGAGGCTGTGCTCCTCTGCACTTAGATCCAGATCTTAGAACCTTATCCAGATCATTTACTACAAACACCCAAAACAGGCATCACAAAAAGCAGCAGGTACTCACTCCACGGGGTGATCCAAACGATGACATTTAGGCTACCTGAGAAGTCAGCAGGCACCATCAAGGCTGATAAAGAGGTCTCCAAGGACTCTGTACGTGTTTTATCCTATGACTTTTCAGTGCACAGTGCATACACGGTGATGGGAGGGGGAGTCTTCCATCCCAGGGCACAAGCCCGCTGCAGAGCTTTTTTTCTTCTTGTTCCCGTGGTTCCATAAATTTTGCATTCCTCCCTGCAGAACGTCTTATGCCTGGTGACAGGAAGTGAAGATAATTCCCTGTTTCCTTCCTTTTCCTCCTTCACCCCAAATTTCAGGCCATAGAAGAGCTCTTTATGTGGAAGATCAATCATAGGGGGATCAATTGTAGAATCATAGAATGGTTTAAGTTTGAAGGGACCATCTAGTTCCAACCTCCCTGCCATGTTGTCTTCAGGGCCATGACGTTTTAGCTGAACTCACACTCTGGCAGAGTTAGGAACGATCTGTGCAAGCCTGGGGACCCGACACCATGAGTCAGGCAGGTACTTAGCTCAGCAGAGACACACATAACTGAGGGTATCATTTAGAGACAAATGAGAGGTGGGCAGTGGGCAGGGGGTAGGAGCTACACAAACTTAGCCACAACTTCAGGTCCGTGGGATTTTTCAGGGTCAGGGGTGGGACAACATAACCTACATTTGGCTTCTCAACTTGAGCTTCTGGGGTATCAGATTAAAATTAAATGTAAGTGTGAGCTGGCACCCCCTCTCTGCCCCACTGATGGTGGTGACTACTTCCCATAATAGAGCGTTTAATACTTGGAGAGCCCATAGGTACCTGCATGTCAAAAACAACATTTAAGTACCTTAACTTCTACCTAAATTTCACGTCTCTTTATCTCTGAATGGTAATTTATGTGTCTGCATGCTTGGTTTCATCTGGCACTGGATTGTAGGCCGTACCTAAATATAGGCATAGGATTTAGGTATTATCCAAGTGGTGGGAATGTGGCCTCACGCCCTGAGAATTTGGATAATGGAGGCAGAGAAAGGACAGATGAAGGACAGATGAAGGAGAATACCATAGCAATATAATTAATGCTTAAAGACTGGAGGTGTACAAAAGCTTGAGTAGTTCAAAGCCTTTGGCTTTCTAATATTTAGATTAGCAATCTAACCTAATACAGCTCAAACAGTAAAGCAATTATTTGGGTTGGCGGTGTTAACCTGGAAGCACAGGAAGACTGAATTCACCTCACCTAACTTTAGCCATCAGAAAGTTAGATATCTGTCTATGCTATTTAATCCGTTCCTCTTACAGCCAGTGAAGAAAGACGCAAACCTCTAGAAACGGCCTGATCCTTCCCAGTATAAGTGAGATGAACTGCTCTCTGGAGGATCCTGTCTGCTTCCATTGACAATTGAGAGATGATCAACAACTTAGACAACTAGCTTAGATTAGGTACCTACCGTCTAGACATTTAACATTACATGAGACTAATCTACCCCCCAGATATTCACTATCTCTTTAGAAATCTCATGAGTGTTGTTGCAGTAACAAATACTGCTTTTTCATATTTATGCTTCCCAGAAGCAAGTTTCGATTTGCTAGTGTAGCTCTTCTTCTTCAACGATTCATTGTCATTCTCCTCTTCCCCTGTTTAAACACATATATATGTGTTTTTATATGCATATACATAGTATACATAGGAACTAATTGTTTCTGCATATGTAATACAGCATGCACGTATTTTATGGCATTTGGTTTTGTTTGGTTTCTTATGAAGAGAAAACTGGGAAATCTGACAAAGTCTCCAAGTTTCTGCATCTGAATTCTAGTCAGGGTATACTTTTTGTGTTAACTCTTGACCATGGGAAACTTCTGGAACTTAAAAGCCTTACCAAATTATTATTAATAATTTTATACGCTTAAGGGTTATTTTAAAACCACAATCTCCCAGGTGCTATAGTTAGCTTGTCCTGGGATACTTAAGTCATGTTAACCTTTGAATCTGTCTCATCTTTTCTTCCAAACTTAGTCAGCTGAGTCTTTTAAAGTTCACGCTTAAAATTAACCTCTTGTCTGTTGAGTCTTATAAATGTCCTAATCTACAGTTTGTGGTTCTGACCTACAGTCAGTAACTGTCAGCTGCACAGCTGAAATAATCGGCTTTTTTCAGCATTTGAAACCAGATGAAGAAGAAAAAAAAAAAAGGAGGAAAAAAAAAAAGCAAACAATGCATATACAATCTGTTTATATCCTAATAATATCAGATGGACTTTTTTGCAGGAAAATAAATTACCAGATAAATAGCTTGCTCGGATACTAAACAGATTAGCCCTCCATGCCATTTAAAGGAAGAAAACTACTTTGTAACAGGAAAATTATTTTTATATCTCCTATCTCACCTGGTGCATTTCCCTTCCATTCTACTGATAATTTCAACATACTTTTTATGAAGAGCAATTCCAGACCCCATTATTGTTCCAAGCTCTGACATTCACATAGGAAATGAAAAACTGCCCTAACCTTCCTTCCTGCTCATAAAGTCCTGGAAGAGGTGGATAAGACCACAGAATCTTTTGACTTAGGGTACAATTTTTTCTGCATTTGCATAAAACCCCCAGGCAGGCAGGAAGAGACAATATTTCAAACCCAATCCCAAATATTTCATTTGGAGCGGTTATCTCATAATTACAGAGCTGCTGCCAATTAGCAAAAAGAGAAACCTGTAGGATAATTTTGTACTGTTGGACGTGGAGGAAGGGACGGGGCTGATGGGCTTTAACATGTATTTTATGTGTATACACAGTCCTGAACTGAAACGGGCAGTCCCGCAGAGTGACCAATGATTTCTTTGCCTGGAGGGTACACATAGCCTGTACACATCGATCGAAACACCTTTTCCTCGTGAAGAGGTTTTCTGTTTTGGGACAACCATTGCTGCCACGGTGATTTAATAGAACAATGCAATTTTATAGGCAATCTGAGGCACAGACTTTATTCACCCACCAAAAATGCACGGAGAGTTTGGAGATAAAATAATTATCTTTGGCAGCGGATTAGTGTCCACATGCAGAACTTCCCTGGAAGCCTGACAGCTGCGGAGAAAAAAAGCTTTTCCTTTAACATCACCTGAAACACAGTGTCTGCAATAGCAGGCGCTCCCAATGTCATGTGGGTCCAGAATACAGTGAGATGAAGAGGATTACCTTTGGGCCATCTGCAGCTCCCGCTGAGAAACTTCCTCTTAAAACATCTCAGACTGCCCGTTCCCTCACCAGCAGATCGAACTGTGTGATTTAAGGTCATTGCTACCTCATGTCTTATTCTTGAAGGTTTCTAACCCGCTTATTTGCTCGTCTGCACACATGATACTTAGGTGTTTAAGATCGATAAAACCACAGGCTGCTCAAGTCTTTTACAGATGAACACAAGGCCATGGTAAGGAGAGGATGGGGCGGAGGGCAAAACTGAAGAACTCTTCCACCTTCATGATACATTTATCATTTATGAACCAGACATGCCCTGCGATCTGTCTCTAAATAAAGGACCTCTAAGGCATTTTTGCAAGTAAAAATTGTGGTTTTCCTCACTCAGACCCTGTCCCTGGATATGAGGTCAGGGTTCCTTTGAAAAAGTGACTACTGGCCTTTTGGCCAAACAAAGCTCTAAAGGACCGTCTCACACAGTATAAAAGATCCACTCATCACTTCCCAGGTTCAAGGATGGGGAAGACACGTCTCAAAGCATGGCTATGCCTACAGCAGGTTACAAGTGGAGCCATAAGCATGGGATGTTTCCTGTCCTCTGTGCCTCGCTAGTGGCTCAAGTGCAATCTCCTTATTGACCACTTATGTTCCTATACCACATACGTGCAAGCACATGGGCTCTAGCTTTACATGGAGCTTCAACGTCAGAAGGATGAGCAAACGTAACCTTCAGTGTCATCTCAAGGCCAACCCTAATGAACAATACAAATTATCAGCCGTCACTGTACGAGATCCCTAATGTAGAAGAAGTACCATGTCACCACGTCTTGACAGTCAAATCACTTATGTCCTGGTCCCAAAGTGCTTGAAATGAGCTGGATCTCTGCAAGTAGTTGGGTAAGAGATGGGCAAACTCTGTACGATGCTGCACGGTGTATAACTAAGCTTGTTCGTTCCTGCAATGGGTTGAGGATGTTGAAAATCACATCCAGTACAAATGTGATGACTGCAAATATGTCACAGCCGGGAGGATAAAAGACCCCTGCCTGGTAGACTTCCCTAACTAAACAAAGTCCACCTGTGGGTGTTGCCAGCCCTACCTACAGTGATGGGGTTTCTGCCTACTATTTCACTGTCCATGTGTGGTTTTAATCAGGATTTGACTTGGTTACTTCCAAAAGATCCTCTTTTTTCCATATATATTCTACACGGAAAGTTATTTACACATGCGGATGATAAAACCACATCATTGAAAGAGATCCTATGACACACAGATTCTGACCTGTCCCAAATGACAGGGGTGGGTCCTCCTCTAGAAAATTTAAGGAACGTGCTGTGTTGCTTTAAGAGGGCAGCAACGTGAATCAATTCCTTTACAGTGGACAGCACTGAAGAAATTAAGGCCAGGCCCTGTTCCTACTGAATCAATTAGAATTTTGCTACTGATTGAAATGCAAGCTGAATCAGACTTCATAACTACTTTTCTGAGTACTTTAATAGCCAACCTTGTGTTTTTATAATGTCTGTATTTAAACGGCTTGTTCAATTAACAACATCCTTTCTCCTTCATTTATGTTACAAATAAACAGAAATTGTTGGGCTGATGCTTAAACAGGATTTAAAAGAATAATGTAAATATTTGCTACAGTAAGAACTAAAAAATAGGATTCACCTCTGGCCCTGCATTTCTTAAGGATAAATTGGGTCCAGTAATTTTTATTGCACACACTATAAAACAGACCACCCACTAGTTCCTTTTCAAAATGTTTAATCAGGGCTTTAAAAACATTTGCAGGGCTCCTAGGACCTGTAGCACCTTTAGGAGGTACGGAGGGTATCTGCTGAAGAGGCTCACCACTTTCGCTCCTGATCTGTTGGAAAAAATGCAATTACTGGGAGGATTACAAAGAGGTGGGTACCGGCAGCACTGTCTACTGCCGGCCTGACACCAGAAGGTGTGATATTGCCTGCTTTTGCATCAAAGTCAACCAAATGAAGAATAATCTGCCCCATATGGATACTGATATGACTAGATTGTGCCATTTGGGCCTGGTGCCAAGTAAGGGGGGCCTGATAGCTCCAAGCTGTCTGCTGTAGAGGATGGACTTATAACTCCTTATGTTAGAAATGTCATTTGAGTTTCCTACTGTTTGGGTCTTTTTGGGTTTTTTTTTTTTTTGATGTCCAGGAAGGATCAACAGAATGGACACAACCTGATATACTTTTCTTCTTTCTTGTAAAGCTTTTCCAATGTCTTTTCCACATCTCCAAGCAAAATGACAGTTGGCTAAGCGCCATCCTGCATTTTTTTTAAAATAGACTATGAAAGCAAAGAAAAAATAAAGTGAAGGGGAGAAAAAGAAGGAAGAGCAGTGAAAGTGAGGAAATTAAGATATAGAATATTATAATTTACAAATAGGGAGAAGATTAGGAAATTACTGGGATGGCCTGCAATTTTTTCACATTTCATTTCAAGTTAGTAGAAGGAGGAATCGAGATGGAAAGGCCAAGAAATGCATACAGCTGACCTTACTACTGCTTTTCCTTGGGTCCAGGCCACACTTCACCTCTTCCCTGTGCACTGCATCCTATTGGTCTGCCACTCGGCAGAGCAATGAGTTAGTCAATGTGGGAAAGCAAGCCAAGTACCTGGTGTTTTACACAAGTGCTAAATGCTGATGTTGTCATGTGAAAACTGCTGCTCCATCAATCTTATAAGATAAAAAGGGAGCCTGGCATGACTCTGACTGGGGACACAGCCTGAGTGGTCAGGCTGAAGTCACACACATGCCATTGAGTAGGTGCTTAAGGACTCTGCCAAAGCAGGGTCTGTAAATGCAACATATGGTTTCAAACCATGGGTCGTGGCCAGCCTGTGGAAAATTTGCTCATATTTCAGCCTGCAGGTTAACCAGGGAGATTTGAGGGAAGGAGGGAATCCTGTCATAGAATCATAGAATCATAGAATTATTAAGGTTGGAAGGGACCTTTCAGATCATCAAGTCCAACCATTAACCTAACCTGACAAAACCACATCTAAACCATATCCCCAAGTACCACGTCTGCCCTTTTTTTAAACACCTCCAGGGATGGTGAATCCACCCCCTCCCTGGGCAGCCTATTCCAATGTTGGATAACCCTTTCAGTGAAAAAATTTTTCCTAATATCCAACCTAAACCTTGCCTGGCATAACTTGAACCCATTTCCTCTCATCCTATCACTTGTCACTGGGGAGAAGAGGTCAGTCCCCATCTCTCTACAACCTCCTTTCAGGTAGTTGTAGACAGTGATAAGACTGTCCCTGCTTCTAGCGCGGCTGCCAAAAGCTTCTGCTGCACTTTACACCTCCAGAGGCCACGGGGGAAAAAACACCTCACAAATTTTCAGCTGGTGAGTCCGTCAGGAAGGCCTCTCCCTGTCTCACTGCCACCATTCACGCCCAGAGTTATGGTGTCTAATAACCTTTCACGTGGCCTGAGAAAGGCCTGCCCAGTTCCTCTATTTTCCCTGTAAAAAGAAAGAGCAGAAGAAACTTTGCAGTTTATGGACACAATAATCTCATTAAAGCTTCACCGTGGCTTCCAGAAGTTTTAATAAACCAGCTGGTTAATCACAATAATATCCCTCCCCCCTTCACTTTATGGAAAGATCCTGCGGTCAGGAAATATAAAACTCTCAACACGTTGACCACAGCGAGGATTACAGCCTCATGCAGTGACACTTTTCCAACTGTAGATCTTGTGTGCTGCACAAACCTCAAACAACCTCATAAACAAGTTTGAAGCAGACCTAACGCCAGGCTTGCCAAGGAGAACATCAAGAGTGATTCTGTTAATGAGGTCTGGCTGGAGCTGAAACACCTCTTCTAAGTGTGTTATTTTTAATCAAGTCATTTCCAGCAGGAACCTTTATAGAAGTGTGCAGTGATTCATTCCTTAAAATTTACACTTGAAGGCCCCAGTCTCGGGCCACTGATGTCACTGGAAGCTTTAGCAGTGACGGATGGGTGTTGGATCAGACACCACAGGCTTGACACTCAATGACTTAACACCCACAGATCAGACTAGTATCCATGTCCTCAGACTCTTATACCTCAGTGGGAAGGCTGGAAGCACGATCCAAGAGCTCACCTCTACAACAGATAAGGAAGTTAATAACAAATCAGAGAACTATTCTTGCATCGCGTCACCACTGTCCTGAGCTGAGGACATGCCGCCTGCCTGAGGCTCACAAGTGGGGTGCTCCTGAGCACCGTGAGGGGCCCAGTCCAGCAAGTGTCCTCTGATCTCAGCAGTGTGGGTGAATAACAAGTGGTGTCACTTCCAGTTCATGATGATTTTTATTCAAAGTGCAGCCGAAGCAAGAGGTGCTTTTGCCCAGGAAAAAGGAGATTTAAGGTCATGAATCTCCTCATGAAAGAGTTCAAGCTCTTGTCTCCCAACAAAGTCCCTTAAACCACTGGGCTACTTTAGAAAAAAATAGTGAGTCTCACTCCCTCATGCTGAGATTAAGCTCCTGTGAAACCAGGAGTAAGGAAACAGGAGGGAGTATGATATCCATGCGGATAGCTATTTTGCATCCTAGACCTGCCTCCGTATTACAGACAGTGGCACGTGTTAAATGTGGAGACCACATTCAAAGATCCCCTGCTATCAGTAGAAATTATGTGTTCCTCCCATCAAAGCCTACAAATGAAAGCAGAGCAACACCAAGCAGCTGAGACGGTGTCAGAGCAAAGGGGATGTGGTAAGCACATTTCTGACTCTAAAGATACTGTGAAAGTTGAACTCACATCCTACCCATTAGGCCACAAACGCTGAGTCCTCCTAGGTCAAACTGAGCGGATCTCCCCTACATATTCCAAGTTTAATCCACTTATGCAAAGAAGCACAGGAGAAGGAAGGAGGAAAGTCTACGGTGGCAATGAGACTGCTGGGGAAGTGCAATTTTTTCTATCTGAAGACCTCAAAGTGCTTCTCAGAATAAAATAAGGGCAACGGTCCTCTTTTTACGTCTTACCTGTGCCTAAATTAGCAACCGTATCAGAGGTGGCCTCTTAGTTCATTAAATGTATCACTAAGCGTAAAAGGCAACTCATATCATCTCCTCTGAATCCTCTGGATCCCTGTCAAGTCCGTTGAGAAACAAAGACGTATAGATGACATTCATTGAGCCTATCTAGATACTCACATCAGGGTGGCACAAGCCAGGCACTGGAAGAAGCTCTCTCTATCCATATAGAGGGAACCTCTGCAACTTAAACAGGTGCCTACCTTATAGACAAGTAAAATCTAGGGAGATTAACTTTAGTCCCTTAATAAACCACCAGAATATGGCTCCCTACCCCCATTTACGTATATAATAAATGAGGGATAAAGCAGCTGTTCCAGCAGAGCTGAGAAAAGACTGCATTTTTTCCTCGCTCGCATGCCATGCCTCTACTCACTGAGCCACAGTGTTTCTCTAAAGGTTTTCTACTCCTGGAAATTTACTATTTCTGGATAATGGTTCCCAAGTAGTTGTTTAATTAAAGCCCCCATGTAACCAGTTTTATTCCAGAATTCTGGAATAGCTATTCTGGTAAATTCTTAAGTGTCAAGAAGCCCTAAGGCATGTGAAGAGAAGTGTGCGCCTGTCTCAATGAGAAGCTGTTAAAAGGAAGGTGAAAATAATAGGAAACTTGCGTATATTGGTAAATGGCAATGAGAGTGTTGCTGGTAGCATCATTTTAAATCATTCTGGCACACAAACAACTAGAGCTGCACAACTAGTTTGGAGGGGAAAAGAAGGACTGAATTAACTTCTTTTTTAGATTTACACATGGCCTTCAAGGTTACAATTTATTCATTAGTTGAAGTCACATTCCAAATAATTTCTTTGAGGCATCTTGGTCTCAAGCCTATGAGCTGTTCATTGTATATGTTTGATACATGAAAATCAAGCTGGGCTAATTAGTTTTGGTTAGACATGTAGTTTATGACGTGTTAGCTTTTTGCTTTGATTGGATTAATTAAGTTCTTAGAAAGACGTGTTACATGTGAAAAAAGTATTTGAAAGTACCTCTGCCACAAATATCCTCTAACAGTCATTGGAAATTCCTTGTTTGTACAAACTCGCAGGCTAAACTATACCTAAAAAAATAATTAATACATAGCATGAGAGCACGAACACAGCAAAAAATATGTATAGCATTTTATTTGAGCGAGTAGTCAATGTTTTGTAGACTAACCCAGCCCCATTCACTATTGGGTTCGTTAATTACATCCACTAATTTCGTAGTCCTTGTTCCTGGTACTGAGCACTTATTCATGCATGTTCAGCTACAGTAAAGTCAATGAGATTGCCGGTGACTTTGAGCACCCCAGCGGAAGGGCTGTCCCAGCTAACACCGCGATTTAGAAAACCCAGGCTGCATTTCGGTTACAGCCCCCACGCTCACCTCTCACACCCCTCGCTCCAGAAACACGGGGCTTGGAGACGGTCTCTTGTGGCCTTGCTGTTGCCACCCTGGTTTCTGAGAGTCCTCCGATCGCACACCAGCTCCGTCGCAGACACACTCAGCCACGCTCACCTTCAGCTTCGATCATGCCCTCTTCCCTCCACTAACATGTACTCACTCAGACACTTTCACATTTGGTTACGTACCCAACTCCTGGCACTCACATTCAGTTATGTTCAGCGTGTTACACCCACACTTAATTACAATCACACCCTCACACTCCCCATTCAGTTACACCACCAGTGCTGCCCACCTCCCCCCACACTCAATTATAATCACATGTGATTAAACCTGCAATTCTGCACCTACGGTATAATCCTTCACTGCCATTCGCATCCACTTATGCTCAACAGCCTTCACTGGGACGCACGTCTGCTCGTCACATTCATGCACGCATGGAAACACCAGATTTTTTTCTTTCATCCTGACAGCCGAGTGGTTTTTAGTTTTTCTTTCAGCAACACAAAGAGCACCCACTTTTTACCAAGGAACAGAAAGGCTCGCTGTTCCTGTGGAACGTTGCCTTCCCAGAAAATCACCTCGAATCCTTATTTTGTACCTCCTGAAGAACGTATGCTGTGGTTGTTTTTCTTTTAGTACCCTGGTGGGAATGAAAATCGAGGTGCCATTTCACAAAATGCTTGGCACTTGAAACAAAAGGCTGTCCCTACCCTGAAGAGATTAGGGGCATATCTATCTTTCAGCTGGAGAAAGTGATGGAGTTTCTTATGGAGGAATATTAAGGTCACCTGCTCAATGCCCTGTTGCGTCTATGGAAACGTTATGAAGGCAAATTACTGATGTTCCCTAACACATGGCCAACCACTCACCACCGCAGTGACTGGCTGTCCAAGCAGTCCACAGTTGCCTGAGATGATCTGTATGTAGAGGCTCTTCTGCATGACTGCATGGCCATCTTTTGCAGTTTGGTAATGGTGATGTGCAGGCGAAATCCTTCTCCTCCTCCGAAAGTCAGCAAAAAGGTTGTTTCAATGACCATGGACCTATGGTTTTCCTGATGGTGAGACCCACCTCAGAGGTATGTGAAGCCCACATAAATGCGAACAAGAAATCAGGGCTGCTGTGGGACTGTTTTCACCGGATACATTAAATTCCAGGAACACTAGCCGTAGTCATGAATGCTAATGAAAGATCAGAAGGAAAAAAGGATACAAAAATGTCTGTGTATGGACACTTCAGAGGCATAAACAGAGCAAGTGTCATCTGTACCAACCCATGTGCACCCACATGCACAGACACTTTATTATTTTTTTTGAGTATTTAAAACCCACAGTCAGTCTGAACCAGACTGAAGAGGAAGCTCTGATAATCTGAAGTGATTTCTAAAGCAGGTTTTGATTTAGAAAGATAAGACAAAGCTCTGACTAAGAAGCCAAATCTCCAATCACGTATGCCTGGCAGAGACTTGGATTTGGGTTTTTTTAATGAAGACATAAAATCCCAATGAAATTCACACTGATTCTTCTAGAAGTAACAGCAGGGGATCGGGGGAAAGAGAAAAAAACAAAAACAAAAATGAAACCACCCAAACCTAAAAAACACCCTGCAGAGTGAGACGGAGCCTATGGATAAGTGCCTGCTGCCACAATAGGATACACATGGCCTGTTCAAAGATGCCTTTGCAGGGAACCAGGCCACAAATAAAAAAAAAGACATGTGGTTTGGGGTTGAATTGGCCACTTTTTTATTAAATAAACAATTGATCCAAATCAAGTAACTCTAAATCTTTTAGGAGGTCTTTGTTGTTCCTGACCAGAACTAATACGTGCAGATAACCTGCACTTGGTCTTATAATTATCATTCCCTGCACAGCTACCACCCGTCAGAAATCCCACTTCTGCATATCTCAGGGAGGCAGGAGAGAAGATGACAGAGAAGATAGGAAGGGACACAAACAGGAGGAACAATCTCTTTTCATCATCCAAGCGTCTTAAGCAGCGTCTGAGTCTGAACAGACACAAATGGCAAAGGGGGGGGACCAGTTTCAGCATCACGGGGGTGGCATCCTGGTTCTCTTCCTGCCACCGCATATTGTGTCCAGTGTTGCACGCAGGGAGGACTAAAAACCGTGACTGCTCCTACCATAATTCTCGGTGAAGTCGACAGAAGGGGGTTAGAAAAGTAAGAAGGGCAAAACGCATCCTGCCATTTGCTCATGGAAAGATGAAAAATCAGATCTTTGCCCCAACCTTATGACATTAAAGATGTCATTTCTAACATAAATTACAATGCAACGTAAGGAAATCGGAGAGTGTTTCACAATAGCAATTGTCATAATCAACAAAGATCAAAAGAACAACACAGAAAGAATATTTTGACCAAAAGTCTTGCAAATCTTACCTGTTTGGAGAGGATGACGTTAGGGCTAGGCTGCTGTGAATACTCCAGGTTCACTCGTGTGATTATTGTGGCTGCAGATAAGTTCTTTTCCTCCACTGTTCTTGGATGACTTTTATAAATCAGAGACCTTTTGGTCAGTATTTTTCAAAGCTGTTGTTGACTGCTTGCTCCTCATTCTTTTTCAGGACACCCATCACCTTGTCTAGACTGCTTTTGCCAGGAAAGGTTGGACCAGATGATCTTTGTGGTCCCTTCCAATCTGGTATTCTATGATTTTAGCCACCTTAAAGAAGAAAACCTTTTTTTTAAAAGACGTGCTAAATGTCACCACTCCATAGGACAGTCTTATGCGTCCTACAAAATTGGAAGCATTTTGGAAAATGCAATTTGATCTTGATGTAACTGAGATGACACTTGTGAGTTTCTGCCGTACATAAGGGAAGCATTAGGGCCAAAAAGCCAAGATCTGAGTTCAAAAGAGCGAAAAGCATGATGATGACAATAAGGATTACTATTAGATCATTTGTTACTAACGTGGAAAAAAGAATTAAATAGTGTCACTGTCTAGGAGGTGTATTCTTCTTTTCAGCTGCTGAACGGTCAGTGCCTAGAGATGAAGGTGGTGTCAAGATATGAAAAATGCCTTCAGAGTAGTAGTTTTCTGGAGACTTGATCCTGATGGACTTGTCTCAGCCCTGAGGGTCCTTCAGGATCTCAGCAGAGTTCCTGTGGCACCATTGGCATCCCGGTGCTCAGTTAACCTTCTCTTGTGAGTGTTTTTGTGGATTTGCAACAAAAATGATCTAGATTTGGTGTTTGTAGTGGACTTATTTCCTATGGAGTAAATGAAGGGGGGGGGGGAGCAAGCAGCACAATCCGTGTCATTATTAAAACCAAAATGATAACCAGGATAGAGCGGAGAGAAACTTTGCAATAAAAAGATCCCAATTGCGATTTGGGGTTTACACCTCTCAGGCAGCTTGTGGGAAAATAGTAACAACGACAACAATAAACACAGGCGCAACAAAAATGTGGGATCCCAATGCCTGTGCCCACAGTGAGAATAAAAAATGCAAAGCCTGGGCCACCTCGCCTTTAATTTCCTAACTGCTGTTTTGTAAGGCTGTGTCATGCTTCTCAGTTCAAACACGCTTTGGCTCTTTATTATTCATGGGCCTTTTTCTCAGTCAGTGGTGTTGAATAATAAAACAGCCCAGGATCAAATGGGCCAATTCTCCACGCCTGACACCAACTGCTACTGTTCGCTGGGCTCTGCCAAGCGTTGCCTCTGATAATGAGTGGGATTTGGTTAAACAGTAAATTAATGAATAATGAAATATCCAGGTTGATCAGTTAGAGAGCACGCTTGCTTTGCCCCCGGCCAAATGCTTGGGGCAGAAATTACTCTCAAACGGCACTTGCCTGTGTGCTGGGCTGGATAACTATTTTACAGCCTATTGCTTGACAGGATGTTGGGAAGGGGGCGAGGGGAAGGGGGGAGGTCGGGGGAGCCAAGCGGGCAGGGCAAAGCTCCTGAGCACCCCTCACGGAGGAGAGAAGGGGCCGGTTGGGGACCGGGCAGAGCCTACTGGGACTGGGAGAGGGTTGCAGAGCTGGAGGAGCTCGCTATGAGGTTGGGGGAAGGATGAGCTCCCTCCCGGGTCACCCTCTCTCTCAACTTTAGCAGGGGACTACCTTGACCCTGGTTGTCACTGGGGATAACCCAACTTTTCTCTCCCCCCGCCCCTTTCCCGCATCAGCTGTCAATTCTCGCCTTGTCCCAGCGTGTTTGTGACCACCCCCCCCGGCAGGGCTTGTAGCCCCGACTGCAGAAAGAGCCTCCCGGAGCCGTGTGTCAGGTGGTTGTGGGGTTGGGGTTGGGTTTTTTTTTGGGCAAATAAAAGAGCCTGTGAAAAGCTGCCTGCACGGGATGGGAAAGACGGAGAAAGCAACGCAGCAAGGAGAAAACAACCCCGTAGCCTTCATTTTCTGTACCGGGAGAGATAAATAGCTGTAAAATATTTCCCGCAGGTCAGTAACCCAAGTGCGTATATGTACACAAACACGATTTCTACAGCTGGGAGGGGGGGGAGAAAGCCCTACTTGACTTTTCACACCCATCCTTCAGGACCGCACAACGCCCCAGCCCGGGGTGTGGGTTTGAGGAGGGGGTATTGCTCCACATCGGCGAGAAAACCGCTAGAATTATATCACCTTTTATCCAAAAAGGAAGTTCTCTGTAACAAACTCTCCCTCTCCTCCCCGCCCCCCCCCTTTTTTTTTTTTTTATGATTATATTTTTCAAACTTTCCAAACAAGCCCCAACTTCCCAAGCCAGAGCAAGAAGGGGTTGAGGAGGGGGGAAGAAAAAAAAAATAAAGAAAAAGAAAAGAAAACAGAAAAGAAAAATAAAAGAAAAAAAAAAAAGAAAAGAAAAAGAAAAATGAAAGAAAAAAGAAAAGAAAAAATAAATAAAATTAAAAAATAAAAAAATAAAAACGCGGTTTCCAAAATGCAAGTTTACAGGTCGGGGCTGAGTCACTTTCGCTCCTCTCATGCCACTCCTAAGTTAAAGTTTAAAGAAACCTTTGAAGCGTAAGGGAGGAGGAGGTCCCTGCTACGCCTCGGCCATTGCCCCCGTCCTCCCCCGGCAGCTGCCGGGCGCAGGGAAAAGCCTCCAGGCTCCGGCTGCCATGGCAAGGTCCCAGGAAAGCAAAGCTGGAGGGGTTTAAACGATCGTCTCCTTCACTTTCTCAGTCTTCTTCGCTCATCTGCCTGCACAGGGTTTGGGGAGTGTAAAGATGAGCAGCGGGTGAATGAAGAGGCGGCTCTCGGGGGCAGGTTAAAGCCGGTGTTTATTTTACTCGTCAAAGAAAACCGTCTCCCACATTCACTGCCAAACGTGAATAATAAAAAAAAAAAAAAGTCCCAAACTTTTCGTTTAAAAATATTTCACCTCCCTCCCTCCAGCTCGCGTGAAACCAATATTAAATAGATTTTAAAATCCAGCTTATTTCCGTGAAAAGCATTTAGCCAAAAATGCTTCCTAGCCCCATTTGCAGTTGTCCCACCACCACCCATTCCCATTGATACCAGTTATTACGCTGGGATTTTTTACACAAAAACTGGAAACAGGCTCCCTTTTTTTTCCCAGCCAAACCGGGATCCATTCTGCACTGAAATAAAGTGGAGTATAGGGGAGACCGGGGCTTACTCTCATCCCCATCGCTGCTCACAGTTTTGGGAAAAAAACTGCTCCTGCAGGTGTTTTAGGGTGGGTTTGGGGTTTTTTTTTCTTTGCAAGCAAGAGCAGCTTTCGGTTAAGTCACTGGGAGTTTTGCAGGAGCGGAGACTGTCAGGTGATGCTCTGCGCACCAACAGCAAAATAAATTATTGGTAACGCTGGTTTCGTGAGGCAAAAGATTCCCCCCTGGTACTCTGATGGATTTTTACAAGGAAAAGAAATGCCCACGCACTCTTCATTCACCTTGGCGATTTAAGCGAGTAAAACTATGGATATAACAGCAATTGTACCCGGTCCTCTTTGTAGATCTCCACACGCGCTAATTTGTCCCGTGGAAAGAACCCAAGGTTTCTGCTTTGAAGGAAATGTTCCTCTCGACCCGGGGAGAGCATCCTCCCGGCGTGTCGGCAGAAGATGCCGCCTATTCCGCGCACGCCGCTGTTTATTTAATAACACCAATAATCACCGGCACAGCACCTCCCCACGCTGGGGAACCGGAGAGGACACAAGAGGATAGTCTTTACCTTTGCTTTTTAAAAAAAAAAAAAACCTTGTCAAGTGTTAAACCCTTTTNTTTTTTTTTTTTTTTTTGGGAGGGGGGGTGTTTTTTTTGGTTGTGGGCATTTTTTTTATATGCCCCATCCGGGCAAAATGTTATTGTCTCTGAATATTCGGGTAAGAAATACACACACACACCCACACCCCCCTTTAATTTTAGTGTTGTTTAGAGGAAGCTCCGAAGTAATTGCGGTGATTTCGGAAAATTGCGTGAGATTCTGGTTTTCCCCGCTTCATATTAAGGAGAGAGTAGAAAGACACTCTTAACTCGTAGATCCCCAGAGATTTCCTTCTCCCCCGCACCCACCCCCACCCCCACCTCCCCCAGAAAGTGTTCACAGGCAGAGGGACGACTTGCTGGGAGGGAAATCAGGGCAGCCCTTCCTCCGCTGCCCCGGGGAGCCGGATCAGGCCCAGGGCCCGGCTGTGGGACCCCGCGGTCCGTGGGATGCACGGAAAACGGGGCCCTGTACTGGGAAGTGTGGGGGGGGCAGCACCGGGGAGGACCGACCCTTTGCACCGGTTGGGGTCTACTGCAAGGGTTTCATTCCGAAGGCAAAAACGAGGAGTATTTGGGTTTTGGGTTTGGTTTTTTTTGTGGGTTACTGGTTTGGGTGGGTTTTTTTTCCTTAACTCATAAAAGTCAGCGGTGGTGTGCGAATGGGAGCGACTCCGCACGACGAAGCGGAGCTACGCGCGGTTGTGACACGACACATAACACGATGTCCTGGTCCAGATGTGCACATGCACAGGCACACGTCCAGCTACAGGGAAAAAAATATGTGTGGATGCCTGTTTACGAGAGAGACAGAGAAAACAAAGGAATTCAGTGAATATATTGGTACTGGGGATTATTTAAGACATTTCACTAGTTCCATCATAGGGACACCAGATGTTATTTATGAGGTCTCATATAAATGTGGGCCATACCATGCAGGTGGGGAGGGAAAAGGGGAAAAAAATGGCGAAAAGGAAGAAAGAAAAGAAAGGAGTTTCACCCCAAAGGGCTGAAAGACAAAAATGATGTTTATGACTATATAAATCAAGGTGAAGTTTTGTAATGGAAACTAGAACTACCTAGAGTTTAAAAAAGAGACTGGGGCAAGGCAGGAGAGACGGAGAGAAGGTCCCCGCTGGTCATGACTGGGAGAGCAGATTATAACATCAGACCGGTGGGGAGGGGAAGTTTTGATGAGCTAGGTTAGTGCTGCTATTCATTTATTTTTAACCGTAGCTGGGGGAGAAGCTAGAAGAGGAGAAAGACCAGGAAAGAGGGGGGGGGGGGGGGGANGGGGGGGGGGGGGGGGAAGGTGGGGGAAAAGAGAGAGAGAAAGGAAGAAAGAGAGAGAGAGAGAGAGAAAGAGAGAAAGAGAAAGAATGAAAGAGAGAATGAAAGAAAGAGAGGAAACAGAGAGCAAGAGAAAGAGAGAAAGAGAGAGAGAGAGAATGAAAAAAGAGTAAAAGAGAAATAAGGAAAGAAGGAAACAGAGAAAGAGAAAGAGAGAAAGAGAGAGAGAATGAAAAAAGAGTAAAAGAGAGAGAAAGGAAAGAAAGAGAGAAAGAGAAAGAATGAAAGAAAGAGAGAGAGAATGAAAGAGAGAAAGGAGAAGAGAAATAAGGAAAGAAGGAAACAGAGAGAGAAAGAAAGAGAGAGAATGAAAGAGAGAGAGAAAGGAGGAGAGAAAGGAAGAGAGAAAGAAGGAAACAGAGAGAGAAAGAGAGGAAGAGAGGAAGGAAGGAAGAGAGGAAGAGAGGAAGGAAGAGAGGAAAAAATAGCGAAAAGGAAGAAAGAAAGGAGTTTCACCCCAAAGGGATGAAAGACAAAAATGAGGGAGGAAGGGAGGAAGGGAGGAAGGGAGGAAGGGAGGAAGGGAGGAAGGGAGGAAGGGAGGAAGGGAGGAAGGGAGGAAGGAAGGAAGGAAGGAAGGAAGGAAGGAAGGAAGGAAGGAAGGAAGGAGGAAGAAAGGAAGAAGGAAGAAAGGAAGAAAGGAAGAAAGGAAGAAAGGAAGAAAGGACGAAAGAATATGATCTTGGCTTGTTGAAGACCTTTGGGAAAATGCAGCGGAGCAGAGGATATCAGCAGGAATACTTCTTCCCTGACACCATGTTTCCAGACCCGCTGGTGTGGGAGCCCACCCCGAGCACCGCCGGCTGCCAGCCCGGGGGGGGGGGGGGG
>RSEF01000003.1:117415611-117455248 GCA_003993805.1 Himantopus leucocephalus
TTGTGGCCCTCCTCTGGACCTGCTCCAACAAGTCCATGTCCTTATATCATTATATATCATAATATATCCTTATATCATTTGAATATCATTAATTCAAATGTCTTTCCATTAAAAAACAACATAAACCTTTGTCCAGAGCAATAACAATTTCCATTAAGGCTTGAAGTTCCCATTGATATCTTGTTTATGCCCTTTCTACAGGAAGGTGAACTTAAATAGCGGTTAAGAGGCTAGACATTTTGTTAGATTTGTCTTCTAATGACTTCCTAGAACCTAAACTGTGTTTTACAGCAAAATGTAAGTGGACACTCAACCTCTCTAACATAAGTGGGTGTTCTGTTGTTGAACATGTGGACAAATGTTACCATACATACCTCACCAATTCTGATGATTCTGGGAGTTCAGAACACAGCATTTTACAGATTTGGTCCCTTTTTCGCCTGGTCACTTACTTTGAATGCAAATTTGCCCGAGGTGTCTATAAGTGGTTTGCATTTAAAGTCTGATAAAGACGGATTTTTTTTTCCTATTACTTTTTTCTTTTCATCTCCTTGTATGTCGCAGTGTCTACAAATTAGAGGCTACTTGTGCACGTTGACATGTATTTTGGTACTGCACTTCTGCAAATCTCAGCAGGTTTGTCTTCTTTTTGTTTTAATGGAGCGAGTGGAAAATTTACACACCAAAGTGAAGAGAGATGGGAGAGGCAACCTCTCATGTGACTGTATTTAAAATACTGATGAATTTGTCAAAGTTGTGTTTTGGAGAAGAGCACATACAGAACTGATCAGAGGAATTCACTACAGCACCTGGGAAATTCTATTTCCCAGAAGATTAGAGGGGTAATATTAATTAGTGAGAGTTCATTTGTTAGGGAACAGAGGTGTGGATTGGATAACCAAGTTTAAACATGTGGAAACTGCCTCCTAAACCATTTCCTTTTTCAGCTGAAATCCTTCTGAAGTTTCTGCCATTGCAGCTTTGCCCTTGGCGTGTCATTGTCTCGAATTACTCATAAAGCCATTTCTGCAAGCACTGAAAAAAAAGAAGGGTTGTCGTCAGGTTCCCAGACAGTTTTGAAACAGTATGTCTAGGAAATTTCCTAAAAAAACACCCTTTTTGATTTTTTTTCGGTAAAACTTTTCAGATCTATTTGTTTTGGAAAGTTTGGCTAAATATCTAAGCTAGTGTTGCTTCAAGTCATACCTGAAAGAGGATCCTATTTACATCCAAAGGCTTTTTGTTTTCTCTCTCATTGTTTCTGCCTGGGAAGAGTCAGACCTTGTGCCACAACACTGGGATCAAAATCTGGAGTGGGAGCATTGGCAATTAACCCAGGCCCTTGGCTGAAGTAGGGTTTGGAAATGCACTACTGTAAACTTGCAGGGAAAAGATTAAAGAGTTCATTTGAGACTGTGGAGATATGGATTTGATTGCCATCGTTGTCACAGCCTTTCTATGCAATTGTGGGCAAGGCACTACATCGTGATTTAGTCTGGTCATCTAAATATTTAGCATTCCAGGCTAGCTAGTTTTCTAGGTTGCGTCCATTGTCAATGGATAGGGACTAAGATTCCTGCCACTTTTACCCTGTGGTCAGCTGAGAGAGATTAATCTAATGTAAATCATCCCATCTAGGTTTGATTCCTGCTTTAGGACGGTATAAATTGCCTTGCACTTTATCTTTCTCTTGTTACACCAAGAATGAAATCTGGTTAACAGATTCTAGATGAGATAACTATTTAATATAGCTACAATTAGGCGGGATCAATCCCACCTTTAATATCTATATAAGCCAATCTTCCCTGTAATATGGGAATAGTATTACTGCTGTTCCTCTGCTTTGTATGTCTCATCTACTGGATGGAAGTCCTATGTCCTGTAATGTTGTCGATCTGGCTCCTAGCTGGGTTTGTTGTTCTTATTTATCCAGAGATGAAAATTATTTTCAAGCACCAGACAAATCAGGGTTAAATCAACATAGATTTTATTGCCGTGAAATGTTTGATCAAATGTGGTCATTATCTTCATAGACTCATGTAAAACAGGTAGCTTGTATAGGAAATAGAAATATAAAAGATTATGTTTTGCACCACTGAATTATAAATTAAGTTAAATTAAGTGGAAGGAAAAAAACCCAAAACAAACCAAAACCCCAAACCAATAGATAGGACATTGTTTGTTGGTGACCAAGTGCGCACTCACATTTAAATACAATCACAACAGCTGCTGTACAGAAGTAATTGTACAAAATAAAGAAAAGTAAAGAATAGTAATAAAAAAAGATCAGACCTCTCCAAATGACCTTCACCTGGCAAAGGAAAATGACTTTATCTTCCTCCCCCATTCCCCACACAGCTGTACTTGAAGTCTTGTGGAACCTGTAATGAGGGCAGAGGCAGAGGATATTTTTATAAATACAGTTCCTGTATAATTATGTTTACTGATTCTTCCTTGTGTTGCAGGCTTGTGTCTTCTATTAATGCTGTTTCTTCTTGTCCTTAAAAATAAAGAATTAGAGCAGCAGAACTCTCTCTCCAAAGGATAAATGAAAGTCAAATGACCTTGGAATTCATCAGCAGCCCTTTTGGATATCTAAGACATCTAAGACCAAAACTGCTTGTTGGCATTAGGAAACAAACAAACAAACAAAAAAGCAATTAGAGAAACTGGCTCTTAGGACAAGAGAGCAGCCCTTCTTGAGCCTTGCTGCAAAATGCTGAGCCGCAGCTGTGCCACTGAGTCACGTTCAAAGGAAGAGATGAGCTGGGAAAATATTTACACAGAGGTCCAGGATTTGGAAGGACTATACATTGTGCCTGCTCTGTAGCAGATTATTTTTTGTTGTTGTTTTAGGAAAAGTTAAAGAGAAGGTTCAAAGAGCAGATTCCTTGTTGATTTGGAGAGCTGAAGTCTGTTGCCAATGAATGTTGGAGTTTATCTTTAAAAAAGACGTAAATCAAAGGTCCAAATTCCCCCCCTGTGCCCGTTCTCCAAGGCAACAGAATGACACCTAGAAGGAGTTAGGGTTTAAGACGGCAGCATGAAGGACAAAATCCTTGACAGTCTTCAGTTGTAGGTGGCAGGGTCATCACTGCTTGTCTGTGGTTCGCTCCCCTTTCCAGGCCATACAAACGCTGTTCCAGTTCTCATCATCTGCATAAAGCTCTCCCTTCGCTATACATCTCTGCCATGTAATGATGCTAATGGAGGACTGCATGAACAGAGATCCAAATCTTAGGGCAGAGGTTGGAGGTGAGAATGTCACTCCTAGCTCAACCAGAGACTTACCTTCTAAGCTTAGTCAACACATGAGCTGTTTGTACTCACAGTGAGTAACACCTTGCTCTAGAAAGAAAGGCATGTGGTTAGTCAGTGTGTTTACTTCATGAGTAATTTGCTAATAAATCCAAGTATGAACAGCTGTGAGTCAAATGTGTCAGGACTTAGGATAAGAAGTAGGTTCAGAGATGTACTTAACGTGTTTTCGGATTTGTGGTGGGAAAGGTGTAATCCTTACAAAGCTGAGCAATGGGCTGAAGTACAACAGGATCCAAATACTCAGATGGCACCTGAGATTTTAAAATCATAGTGATTCATTGCTTTGGCCATGGAGGCTTGGACACTTTTCTGTACTCCTTCAATGTTTTTGACCTAAACAATAAATAGTTCCATAATCTCGCAAAGGGATAACTTTTTTTTTTTTGGTTGGTTTGGTTTTTTTTTTCAGATCAGATTCATTTCAAAGTGAAAAAGGTACAAATATACTTGAATTTGCTACCAGTGAGCACCCACTAACTTCAAACCATGCCCTTCCTTCAGGCTGATCTAATTCATGAATGTCTTTTCATATGGCAAGACTGCCATAGAGACAAGGACTAAGCAAATAAAAAAATAGGACAACAGGAGAACATTGTGCAGGTATAAGTGTGTGAGAGCTTAGGCTGAGATTTTAACAGGAACATCAGTGAATTTATTGCTTAAAACCACACTGAAAGTTCCAATTTAAAAAAAAAAAAAACACACAGGCATTTTGACACCAAACTGCTCTGATAACTAGTTCAGCAGAAAAGGCAGTAAAAATTATTTTTTCTCTCAATAAAACTTTTCAGTACAGTTAAAAATAAATAACAGAGAATCTGTGAATGTCAACAAACCTCACCTTTTAAAAACAATTTCACTTTTAAAATGTGCTAAGATATTAAAGGAAAAAACAGAAAGATGGGGATATAAATGCAGGTAGGGTTTTAATGGTAAGAATATATGGCAGGTGAATCAAGTTGAATCAGATCTGTACTGAACCTTAGCAAACATCTGTGGGGGTCATTAAGTAAAAAACTGGAAGTTCTGGGGCTTCAAGAGTGTTCAGGCTTATTAATATTAATAAATCAAATGGTAAACCAGGTCAAAAATAATTTGTCGCCGGCAGAGCAGAGGCTCATTGTGATTATGTAATAGCAAAAGATGCAAGTCGTTAAAGAAATTATTGTTGGGACCTTGGACCATATCCTGAATAAATAAATATTTCAAATAATGCTGTATACATATTATTTCCGATATCAGACCTTTGAATTTGATTTTAAAAAAATGCTGCTTTTTCAACAGTTTTGCCGAATAATCTACACAGCCACTCATTCCCGCTTCTCCAAAAGACTGATATTTTAGCGAAGAAAGTGGAAAAGGATTTTAAAAACCTTTTTCTGCTCTTTTTTTTCCTCCATCAAAATCTGATTTATATTTATCCACATCTGGATGTAGAGGACCACAATTAAATTGCTTTACAGTACATTTTCATGTGACAAATCTGTGTATCTGACACAGTCAAACTTTTAATTTCTTTCTCTCCTCTCCCTTTCTCTCCCTCAGTCTGGGCAATAGAAAAAGCAGAATGAGTTTCCTTTTAACTTTTTGTCACAGTTACCTACTTTCACACTCAAGTATTTCATGTTTTAGAACAGTTCCACAATATTTCTGTTGAAGGCATCTCTGAGGATCATTCAATTTTAGCACTTCTTCAGAGGTGCTGGAGTGAAAAATTAATTCAGTAAAGTTTAAGTTCTGTTAGGCACTTAGCTCATCCCAGTGTGTTAAGGAGGTGGAGTCCCATGGAGATACATCTATTGCCCTCAATGCATAGAGGGTGCCTTGATAGGACTAGGGTAGGTATCTAAGTTATAAACCTACCGTGAGCAAGGACAAAGGGATTTCCCTTTTTTTTTGGTAGATTTCCTTATGCAAGCAAATAGGGACTCGTTACTTCCTAGCATGTTTTCTCACCATGATGGCAGTGTCCTTATTGACCTCAAGAGGAACAGCATCATGCCATAAGTGCTCTGTTTCCTTCCATACATTTGGAAGGCGAAGTTGATCTTGCTTATTCAGTTTGACTCTCTACATCATGGTTGTAAATGCCCTCAAATATTTGTCGTAGTCCCTAGGTTTAGCCTAAAGCTGGTCATCCAAGAGGTAATGCACGCTGACTAGCTCTAGAAAGCTACGATGTAGACACATGCATATGAATGTTTTTATCTTTGACTTCCTTCATACCTAGTTGAGAAAAGCACACGCTTTCAGGGCATGAATCATCATTACTTTGAGGTGAGATAAACTGCGTACTATAAGTGCCTTTTTCTCTCTGCTGATTATACAGAGAGGAGAGTGATTAACCCAGTTGTAGTCATGGACAATGCAAAATGCCACTGTTGCATTCCATATTATCAGTGGAGGATGACAGGCACTTCCAAACGATCCCTTTTACCTGTCCTAGACACTTGGTGTCCAAGTCAAGTGGCCACCCATAGGTATTTAGTGCTGTCTTCTGGGGTCCTCCAGCTCTTCCTCTAGGTGAGTCCAGTTCTCCTACAGGTTTCATGTCGTATCTGTCAAAATTCTGTGGTTGTCTTAGATACCCTAAAACATCCCGAATGGCTGTAAACACTTACATGTGGACAACTACGTTATTTCCTACTACAGAAAGAGATGAATTCTCCCTTGGAAGAAAAGGTCTAGTTCTGCTGATATTAAAAGGAGTTTAGATGGCCAGCACAGCCCCACCCTGTAATACCAATCCTTCCTGACTTTCTCAATAAAGTGATGTCAGAGAAACAGGAAAAGGCTGGAAAAAGCCTCTTGACTCAAAGAGCCTTGAGCTCAAACTATGCCTCCAACGTTTTCTGTGTGAGGATGTGCGGTAGGTGGAAAAGTAATATTTCAAAAGTACATTAGCAAGGTTATTACCACTTAGCTGCTGTGGACCAAGCCATTCTGTCTTATTTGTCATTTTGGGTTTATTTTATTTTATTTTCGGTACGTGAGTGGATTCTGTTAGACCTCTGCACCTCAGCTGGATTTCTAAAGACAATAAAGCTGCAGAAACAAGCTGTTGAAGAAAAGAAAGCATCATAAAATCAAGGCAACACAAAAGGTGACTCCAATTGCCTGCATTGATCCTGTTGAACAGAGACCCGGGTATGGCAGACTGCAGTGTTGTGGGACCAGGGGCTGAGAAGATAGAGGACAGAAGTTCATGCTGTCATTTAATCTGAAGTTCACAGAGGGATCAGGGCTCTTATTGAAACTATCAAGGTTTTTTTTCATTTTAGTCTGCCATGCTCTTTTCACAAGAGACACCACGGCTGCTGCCTGAATGGTCAGGACAGATTCCTAACAGGTTCTGGCCTCATTCCAGTGCAGCTTTATTGTACATTCCCACGTGGGGATGAGCAGCCCCCAACACCAAATGGTTCATTTGTCCCATGACCCAAGAGTTCCTCTTTTGCCAGGTTTCTGTGTTGTTTTCCGAACGGTGAGTAGATCAGGCTTTTCTGATGGATCAGGGGAAGCCCTTCTTTCAATCTATCCAGCACGCAAGCAAAGCCAGGATGCTGGAACTGCATGTCCCACAACCGATGCGCTGGCCCTAACTGTGCTGCCGGAGAAGAAAGTGCTTCATATTTCATGTGCCACCTCAGCCAAGTCCAGAAGTGCTTATAAAAACCAGTGTTAGTGTATCATTCAGAACAATCAAATACTACGTGCACGAAAAAGTAGTTTAGAGCAACATAAATTTTAAAAAAGTGACAATTTCATCACACAATTACTGTACACTGCTGTTCTTAGGGTTGAATACTTTCCTCTCTCACGCTCTCTCTTTCTCTCTGTTTTAATCTTTCTCTTTTTTATTATCTTTTTTGATTTTTTCTTTTTTTTTCTTTTTCCCCCTTTTTTTTGGATTTGGTCCACTGGAGATAAATCACCCTCAATGATATATATATTTAAAAAAAATATCAGCAGCAAGACTCTCTTGAAATAGATTCTGTTTGATGTAGCTAGTCTGTCTTTTCTGTTTTGCCCTCTTTCACAGCAGCCTCTGAAGTTTTCCGCAGGGGGGCTTTCTCCGAGTTGGCGTGTCCTTGGCCGGATTCCGCCGCTCCTCCGTTTTTGTGCGATGTGTGCTTTTCCAAGTAGTTCAGCATTTCACTGAGAACAGTTTGGAAAGTGCTTAGGGCAGCACATATTGCAGGAGTTCCAAAACCATGAGTGATCAAACTACAAATGGGAAGGAGACAGAAAAAGAAAAAGAAATGCACACACGCACATAAATATAAATGCACTCACATACATCGAAGAGTTTACAGTACACTCATTTTGCTATAGTGAAATTCAAGATTTGCTCCCTAAACTATTTATTACCTATGGGAGAAACAGAAAAGAAAAGAGTAGAGCTGAAGAGCAGACTACATACAGCTTCAAAGGTTGGTTTTGGTAGGAGTCTTGGTTCTGAAACGATGTGGGACAGATCCTCCGCTGATGCAGATTGACACAGAGTTGTTGACTTCAGAGAGGCCAAGGGAGGATCTGTGCCCTAGGCTCTCCAGCATTGCTACTTTTCCAGTCCCAGAAGGTTTGGCTTCCCCCTTCTCAGGTAAATGAAACCAGTTCTGTGTGGTTTATTCACTCTCCTAGATCAGTCTTGAACAAGAAGACATGGTAATTCTACCTGGATGTACGGCTGCATCCGTAGTAGGAAATTAAGCAATGCCGAGGTGCAATCTCTGACCCTCAGCACAATTGGCATGGTTTGGACATACCCGTGCTGCTAAGCCCTCTGAGCATCCAACAGGGTGGAATCCAAACTGCCTGTTGGGAACAGCCCCTGGTCAATGTTAATGCCCAAACAATGCCCAGGAAATGTTCAGCCAGGCTAAATTCATGGATCATCATAACCAATTGATAGTAAAAATAACCAAGTTCCAACAATGTTGCCCTCGTGGTATTGAATTTAGTTGTGTAGATTTACCTTGTTGCAACTTTCATCCAAATAAGGTGTTTGTTTCAAGATAGCACGGATTTTTTCTTGTTGTTTTTCTGCACTGTAGCGGAATTTTTGTGGCGGTCCTCACTTAACAGCTACTGAAATGATGTATTAACGCAGTTACAAGGCAGAGCTATAGTGGGTTAATCTCATCTAAGTTTAGAGGAACATTTCAGTGCGCACATATGTATCTACAATCACTTGAGATGTTTTGGGCATCCAGACTGGCTTTGAACTGCAGATCCAGAAGTACGCACTTTTCCCATAGGTCCTGGCTCTTATATACCATCTCTGTGAGGATGTCTCAGCCACCTCAGGATGTCAGAGATGGCACTAGAGACCAGTTTTTAGGCAATCAGCTCCAGCCCTATCTGTCTAAATATTTTGTGTACAGTATAAGATGTTCACGTAAGGGCCAGAGAAACTCAATTTGTATTAGACACCTTAGTATGGGCAACAAATTATTCTTGTTGTTATAATGACTCATTTTGATAAGTGGTAAGTGAAAAAAAACCCATCCGAACACTCCAGGCTTTTAATTTTCATTTAGAAACATAAATGAAAAAAAGATATTTCAAAGGTTGAAATGTCATTGCAGTTTTTAAAAGACTGATTTCAGTTATCCCAGTTCTGCTCAGGGCAGAAAGAAGACAAGGAGAGGAACAGAAGCCGATTTTTGAGTTTGCAGAAACTTTTGATAAATCAACACTTTATATTGGTTTGGGTGAGAGAAAACCCCCCAAAAATATTACAGTGATTCTCATAAAACAATAACTGATCTTGTACCTGCAGAAACTCTCTGCGTGTCTTAGGCACCACATCAGTAAACCTAAATCTAATGCAGAGAACTACGCGTAGGTCAGAAACGGAAACATGTCACTTCAGTGGGAACCCCTCTCCTCTGCATTTTGGCTTCTCAGTCTTTCCAGATGGTTCAGAAAAAAGTGAAAAAGTAGAAGCCAAGGGAAAAGAGGTTATACAGGACATGGACAATTGCCAGGATGCCAGAATTATAAAAAAACCCAACAAAACAAAGCATGGGAAAGGCTCTGAGCTATCTTTTAGGGTGATCTTTCTGTCTGCTGAACATAGGAACCCTATTTTCTTGGAAAGCCTAGGGAAGACACCAAAATTCTGGGAATCCTACTCAAAATGAGAGCTCAGTTTGGAAATATCTCTCTGTTTCAGATTGGGAGTGGCTCAGTCTTTTACAAAACGTCTCTCAGACACTATTAACAAATAACTCGCTTTTAGAATGTTTATCCACCAGTCTCCAGGCACTTTTCAAAGCAGGAACTAATGTTTATCCCCAGTTAGTAATGAGAGGAAAATGATAATTAAATATTTACAAAGAATATTTTGCAGACATTAATTAATAATACTTCATGACTCTTGAAGTTTGGACTTGTAGTAATATCTGGATTGTTCTAATTTAGCATTAAAAGAAGGTAAACATACCTCGTTTTATATTTTTTTTTTTTATTTTCAAGGAATGCCTGGCATACCAGGGAAATAAAAATCATCATCATCATCTGAAGTCATATTTTTAAAATAGGAGTAAAAACAAAATCAGCAGTAGCATCTAGATAAGACCAAGTCCTTTTAGGAGTGAGGTGATTTCAAGATTTTGTGTTGCATTTTATCGTCATTTCTAGCCTACTCACGATTTTTACACTGCTTGTGTGATCTGGGTCCTGATCTAGGGACCTGACTATACCAAGACATATATAAAAATATTTGTGATCTTATATGCAAAGGAAACCAGTTTATTTTAAATGTTGGCAATATCTGCAGTCATTCATTTCCAGTCAAACAGTAAGTTTAATAAAGGATTGAATAGAAAAGAAATCTTCTGGCTTGCTCTCTTTGAACCTTTTGACTCCTGAGCAAAAGGAATAGTATTGTGTTTGTACAGTAGCTCAGTACATCTTGAAGACTAAAGTGGGAATACTACAGTGAAAACTTACAGAGATTGTCTCAGAAATGATCTGTAGGGCTAAGAACAAGGATAAAAAACTTTTACGTTCTCAAATGCTGAAGATTGTAGAAAATACCAAAATGGGACAAAATCTGACATTAAGGTACATAAGCGTAAGTGCCAACTTGTAGGTGTATACATCAGCAGTGCTGAAACTCCCATTGCAATCAAAGGGGACTTAATGCGGTTTCCTATGTATAAGACCCTACAGCGATTTGAGATGCCCTATTGCATCTGAGACATCTGCACAGAATTGCTAAATATTATACAGGACTTAAGTCCACCTTGTTTCTAGGTGTTTTGGCCCCAAGAAGGCTACCCTTGTGTACCTCACATGGCATTAGATGCCAACGTATAGATGACTGAATTGAGCCCTGGGGCTTTATTCAATACAGTCAGAGAAGTCTGGAGAATATTTTAGCACATGAAATGGATGTGCCTCCTCTATGGTGAGCTGCACCACTCTTCTGGCTACACCAAACGCTCCATCAAGTTGAATAAAAATGTGTGTTTGATGCTAGTTGCGATGCCCTATGGTAACAAGACATCTGTGTCAGGTGAACAAGTAATGCAGAGGGCTTACAGGAGAACAGCACCCTTTTAAAGCAGCGATGGACTGATGTCATACCTCATAGCATCTAAAAAGACACTGCATATTAATGTTTACTCAGCTATATCTTGTCTTAGGTCTTCATTGACTACACGGGAAGCTTAGACACACAGCTTACATGGAGACACCTAGGTATCGGTATTTCATCCTGAGCAGAATCTTAAACTTGTTGTCTAACTAGTGTTCATAGGAAAAGGATTTTGTGGGGTGAGTTAGGGGTCTGTCTCCTCAACAGTTTAGCCTCTTATGTACCACTAATCATCAAACACAGCACTTTTTTTCAAGAAAGCATAGTATTTCTTATAAAAACGCCAACCCTTTTTTTAGTAAATGGTGCTGCAGAGTCTCATGGCAACTCTACTTTCAGTCCTGATGAATATATTCTTCTCCACAGATGGGGATATGCAGAGCTTATTAATGTTCCCATGAAGCTTATTGAGAGAAACCGTTTTATGGAAAATTTCTGACCAGCCCTCCTTGCTATGCTTCTGTAAGGGTGTATTTTTTTAGCCTCACTTTATTTAATGAACATAAAAAGGCTGAGAGATATTATCTTCTACTTTATCTTACATTTTTATCAGTAATTCCCCTTGCTCTAATTTTAGTGGACTTTATTTCTCTGCAAGTTAAAGTCTTTGAAAAATCTAAGAAAGTTGGATAATTTCCCTTTGCTGATGAAACTTTCAAGTTGGGGAGAAAATAGTATTTTACATTTAAATCAGACATGACAGACAGAAGATTAATGGCAAAACATTCAAATGCGTTTCCTGAAAGTCATATTTAGTTGCCTGATTTTTCAAACTAACTGAGCTCCCACTGAAGTTGGTTCATTTTTGGTATGCTCCGCGTTAATGAAACGAATTGCTTTCATTGTAAGACCTAGGTTTAGAAGCCTAAAATTAAACACGGTCTTTTCATAATGGAGTCTTCTGGGTATTCTCAGCTTTGTAGTGCATCTCATCGCAACTCCTATAAACTAGTAACTTTATTGTTCTAAAAGACAAGGCTAAAGTCTCAGGTTTTGGTACTATGCACGGAGAGCCGCAGAAAGAAGGCAATGAATATCAGGTGAACATATTATAAATCCTTATGCTTAAGGACATCCAGACCTCCCTGCAATTCTGCCCAGCGCTATGATGCAATTATGTCTGCTCATGTTTTAATGATGGCCTTACTTAAAAGTGAAAAGATCCAAGTGTGCCTGAAGGCTTGGACTCCTGTTTGGTAACTACCTCAAGGACTCCTCCATACCCCAGGCTCATGAAACTCCAACACGCGACAAAAGAAACAGATTCCCTCTCAGCTGGGGGGAAGAGGCCATCTGCACTGAATGTTTACACCCTCATTTAAAATAAATAAATACTTTAAAACAACAATAATGAAGAAAAAGCAAGCTTGAACTTATTGGTCAGACTTTCTCAGGATTTGAACGTGAAAATCATTTCATGATTATCCACATTTAACAACACATGGCAGATGACAAATAATATCTGATAGATATTGAAAAGATTTGAATCTCTTCACTGATACAAGCAATATCCTAAGTTAAAGGTGCCTATGTTGACTTTGAGGTGCCTCTATTGATTTCAAAGTCTGTCCTGTGAAGGTTGCCTAGAGAATTAGATTGTGATAACTTTACTTCAGAAAGCCAGTAGGCCTAACCACAACACAAGTTGGACTGACTGTCAAGGTAAACGTTGGAACATGACCAGTATATATGACAGGGATAAGTAGTCTATGGCATCAGAGTGGCAAACAGCACATACAAAAGTTGCCTTGCAAAGTAAGCCCTCATGCTTGTTTTCTATTCATAACCAAACAAGTATATTAAGGACATGTTCTGCTAAGCAGATGGACCTCCTTTTACCATGTGTAAAAGCAATGGAGAAAGTAAGAAGTGAGTGCTAGAGCTGATGCCCCATATTTCCAAAATATTCTGTTTCAGCTCTGTATATTTGAGACCTTGGGACTGATTTTCCACACGAGGAGTATTGCCCAGGCAACATATCTGAAACATCCAAGACTCTGACTATGGAGTGTTTCTGAGCTATAGACCAAAGATTAAGCCACAGCACTGTGGTGCACATGGGGCTCGCAGAAGCCCTTGGATGTTTGCCAAGAAATGTTTCCAGTATAGCACGTTACATCGTCCAAATAAAACACTGGATAATGTTATGAGTTGTTGGTTTTGAATGACAAAAAGATGTACAAGCTTCTGTCTAGCTGGGGATGAAAAGTGGCCTTCCTGCCCATTGCTACCTGCAGCGCCAAATACACCAGTGAGACCACAGATCCAAGATGACTGGCTACTTTTGAAAAAGAGTGAGCGTGTCAGCTCCTTCAGTTTCTCCTTTCACTTAGCCAACAGTCACATCTCTGCCCTATGGGAAGGCAGAGAAATGAATGAGATTCATCCAACTTGCTACCATGCAAAGACTTTTTCCAGTGACGCAGCTAATGTAGCTGAGAAACCCCATTGCCCTCCTCAAATGAGAAAGACCAAGAAGTAAGTATTACCTGAAAGGAGGTTGTAGAGAGGTGGGGGTTGGTCTCTTCTCCCAAGTAACATGCGATAGGACAAGAGGAAATGGCCTCAAATTACGCCAGGGTAGGTTTAGATTGGATATTAGGAAAAAATTCTTCACCAAAAAGGTTGTCAAGCATTGGAACAGGCTGCCCAGGGAAGTGGTGGAATCACCATCCCTGGAGATATTTAAAAGACGGGTAGACGTGGTGCTGAGGGACATGGTGTAGTGGTGGACTTGGAAGTGTTATGTTGATGGTTGGACTTAATGATCTTAAAGGTCCCTTTCAACATAGACAATTCTACGATTCTATGATTCTATAATCATGCTGATGACAAGGGACAATGCAATTTTGTAACCTACTAATTTAGAAATGAGGGGATGGCATTCCTCTTTTTGGGAAATATGAGGGTGCCTTAAATGTTTTAAGAAATCTTACGTGCTGGATTGAAAAACAACTCAAGCCCTCCAAGCTTTTTTCCATCTTTGATGAATGTATTTTCACCTTTTCCTTGGTAATCATGGAATTTACGTGCTAATGAAGAGGATAAAGAAAAGAAAAGAGATTCTCATCTGTTCTCTTGACTCCATCAATTGTGGCTTTAAGGGAATATGGTGTCACAAAGTTTATGATAAAAATAATTGACAATATTAGAAATCACACCTTTCCAAAAGGATTTTAGTCATGAACAGAGCAGGAGAAGGTGATTGAACCCTTGCTATGGAAAGATCAAAGAGGGAATCCCTGGGAAAGAGAGTGAGGGAAAAGTCCCAGAGGAAGTAACTCTAATGCCTTTGGTAAATAAAAAGCCAATGAAAAGAAAGAAAAAGAAAAAAAAAACAAAAAAGAAAAAAGGAAGGAACAGTTTGTTGATTAGTACCTCAGCAGTAGGAACCAGTGTTGTCCCTCTCATCCAGCTGAATCTAAAGCCAGATTGAGAGAGCTCATGGAAATCAGGGAACTCTAGAGGGCACCAGAGGTGTTTCACCACAAACTTCATTGTGCACCAGGCTTCTTCCAGTCCCTGCAGCTAAACAGAAGGCTGCTGCTGCTAATCAAGAGGACTGGAATTATGACAGCAGCTGCTCTACCTCCTGATAAGCAAAGAAGCGTAAAAAGGAGAGAACAATACATATGGGGGGCAAGCACATCTGTAAAGGCCACCCACCAGTAAGGCTCTGGGCTTGGCTCTTTGTTACCATTTAGAAATCATGTTGAGCTTCAAACCCCATTTCATTGCTCCCTTTTTACCCTTCAGAAAGAAGGATGTTACTTTCTCGCTGCTCCCAAAGTCTGCGCCTCTGGTTTCTTGCCTGTCGCTTTTCGTGTCACCTTGTCAGTGTGATGCCAGGCACTCGCAGGAGGCTGACAGCTCCAGGCTCAGCGACTAGCTACGCGACAAAACTCCTGTCTCAAACAGTTTCACGGGAAACGTGTTTCATATCAGCTGGATGGCTAGGCAAAACACAGAATAATTTGTGAGGATGCTGATTGCTTTCATTATCTTTCTTTAATATCGTGGGTCTATTATTTTTTTGTCTGTTTTTATAAGGTTTCTGCACTGAAATAAGTGCCACTTGCAAGAAAGTAGCATTCCCTTTGCTGTTTTGCTGTCTTATCTTTTATAGCTAAAGATAGATCTGGATGTGATTTTGTATCTTAATGAAACGTAACCTTGAAGTTAAAGGACCAAATCCAACTTCTGTAATCAGTGGCTATTCATCTTTCCCTAAATGATGGATGACATCAGTAGGATATCTGAACTTTCCAAACACTATAGATTCTTAGAGACACAAGTATTGCAAAAGGAGACATAGAAGGTATGCCTATACCCAATCTTACAAGTGAAGAAAGTGAGACTAAGAGTCTGACTAATGATGTCAGGGAGTCTGTAACGTGTAAGCCAAGAAACACACACAGATCTCTTAAGCATAATATCAGCAACTGTGCTCTTTGTAAGCTTTGTGTGTCACAGTTTTTTGGCTTCCCAGCACAGAACATGGGTCATTTTTGGTGGGTTTTCCAGTAACTCTAGTTTTCACGGGATTTTGGGGAGCTAAAAAAGACTTCTGCCAAAAATTTAAAAAATTCAAAGCTGTTCTGATGCAAAAACAGATTATGAAGGCAAAGACAAGAAGACTTATGTCAGTCTGAATTTCAGGTTCCCGGCTGAATGTGTGGGAAGCTCAGATACAAGAGTAAGATGGAAGACAGAAGTAGATATACACTCTCTCCATTCAACAGGAGAGAGATAGGGTCTAAAATCAAGAAAATATACTAATTTAGTGTTTTGGACTAAGTCAACTTGGAAGGATGTCCTAAATTCTGATCCTCAGACTGAAGGCTGCTTTGATACTTTATCAACAGCCTTAAGCATGACATGAATAAAGCAGAATCCTAGATCCAGAAATCTAGTTTGGGTTTAATGCAGAAGCCACTACATTAGATAATGATACTCATGGGCTCTCATTCTCAGTCCGCACTTAAATTTTCCTCTGCAAAAGGGCACTTCAAGAGGAGGCATGGAAAGTGAACACTCAGGTTCAGCCATGTCACTAGAAATGCCATGGGACATGAGAGTATCTATAAGGTTGGTAGATGTGATGCTGGACTCATAAAAACCCCTTGAACTGAGGGAGACATGGCAGATGAATGTGACACAGGATGTCCTTTTACACCTAAAATGGCCGTAGAGCCCTAGATTCACCAGACGGGTGAACCACCCCAAGGTTCTTAAAGCTAGGGGATGACTTTAGTCACCTATGCCTGCATTAGTGAAATGGAGAGTGCCCAGGCTCCTCCCGTGATCATGAGTGATCTAGCGTGGCCTGGCCTCATCTCCATTATTCAAACATTTTAATGTGCAAAGTTGTGGCCATATCTAAGCTTCCAACTGAGAACATCCTCTTGACTGAGATAAAGCTGACTTGTGCCTGGGAATAGTTTGGGACAGAAAGAGTTGGTCTAGGCCAAATACATACAAGGAACCACAGCAGCAACCAAACACATGGAATCGCCAGCCCTGGAGGTATTTAAAAGACAGGTAGACATGGTGCTTTGGGACAAGGTTTAGTGGTGGTTTTGGCAGTGTTAGGTTGATGGTTGGACTTGATGATCTTAAAGGTCACTTCCAACCTAGAAAATTCTATGATTCTATGATTACAATTGTATTCCAGTGTCCAGGACCATACACACAGTTTATTAGATTAGTTTTCATGTGTCTTTTGGGGGGTCTTAATTTCTACATGTCTCCATTCCTTCTCTGAAATATTACAGAAGCATTTCACTTCTTCACTGCAGGGTTCCATACAACTGAAAATGATTGGTTCATCTGGTCTGGTTCTCTGCTCTGGAGAGGGTTGGATGCATTAAATGTCTGGGAAGTGCAAAAATACCAGAAAGATGGGTGATATACAAGTTGACCCCAACCATTTCTGCTACTGGCATGCTGCTTTGCTGTGAAGATCTACCTGCACACCATTAACAGGAAAAGGATGAGGCTTGATGATTCTGCTGGTTAATGTTGTTCTAGATTCAGCAGAAGAACTTGTTGGCCTGCAATGTCACCATTCAGCTCTGCTAAGTTAGCAGCAGGATTATGGATATTGGGGGTTATCTAAGGCTTCATCATCTCTCATCACAACTACCTACACCATATGGTCTCTGAGTGTGGGTCTCAGAGCTCTTGTGTCTACAGGCAGTCTTGTCTTCACCTGGGGTGGGTGATGATTGTCCTGCTTCCCCATTTCCAGGCTTTTCTAAAATGAATTATTCTCAAAGCCTTATATTTGTGTTTTGTTTACATCCATGTCTTTGCTTTCTCTAAATATTCCAATCCCCTTTTTCCCTCCCATCACTTGGATAATTGAGAGCTGTCTCTCGATTTCACTGGGCACGAAACTAGTCTCTTTTACCTGATCTGAATTGAAAAACAACCAACTTACAATGCTAAAGAGGGATTTATATAACCTTTCTGTCCTGAAAAAATAAGGAAAGATGAAATCTCAACTTTACTGCCACTAGTGGGATTTGGGAATAGTTTTAATTTCAGGAGAAATTAAAACCCCAGCTTTTCCCTCTTGCATACACAGACACATGCACATGTACACAAGTGTCTCACATGGTTCTGTGGGGCTTTGGGGAGAAGATTCTCTTAAATATAAATAATAGAAGGCATTTGAAAAGAAACTAAGACCTACCTAAATATTGTCTCCCCCTGCCCCTTCACCTTTCCTGATGCTAACTCCATTCTGAAAGCAAAGAGTGAGAGAAGTAAGTTCCTCTCATTAAAGGCAGAGAAACTTGGGTTCTTTTACAATGATGATGTACTGACTTTGTTCTCTACTGTAATGGACTCATAAATGCCTTTACACCGATTAGTCTTTAGAGGAAAACGAAGAGACGCTCATGTATCTGGACAAAAAAAAATCTCAATAGTGAGTAATGGAACTGGATTATTCCAGGGTTTTCTTGTTTGCCCTGTAGCTTAATGCTGCTTCTGTCTTCAGAAACTGGGGACAGGGTAGCTCAAGTGGTGGCTTTCAGGCCAGATAGAACACACAGGATTATTCCATCTGCTGCTCTGCATTTATCATGAAGGAATCAAAGAAGAGCTGAAGGAGAGCTTGAGTAGCCCTACAACATATCACCTCTTGAACCTACGCTTACTTATATGCTTAGATATCTGAGCTGCCCCAACACTTAGCCCATGAGGTCTGTGGCTTATGATCCAGCCCTGACAAGGTTGGGCTTCTCGAAGTTGTAGTACATTATTTATAGCACAGGTAAGGCACCTAACTGGGCTGTAATAAGGGCTGGTGCTTCCCTGAATTCTCTGGCTACGTATATATTAGTAATGTCATTGTGCCCAGGAGTAATTTGGGATGCTGCTAGTTAGAAAGGGCAACAAAAACCCAGGGAACCTGCTAAAAAGCAGCACAGGGAGCCAATACCGGCCCGTGCCTTGGCACTACTTTCATTTACTAATATCAGTATAACTTCTCTGTAGTAAGATACTCAAAAATGCACTGCAAAGGAAGAAATCTTGAATAAAGCATACAAAATACTATGCTGGCTCAAGCAAGGCACGATAATTGCCGCTATGATGAATTGTCTGTTCATGGTCAAACAATATTGGGAAATCATTCTTCCAGCAGCATTAAGTTTTCTGTATTCAGGTCAGACGGACATCTCTGAGAGCAGCTACATAAACATGGTTGTACCAGGGGTGTAGAAGTGCCTCTGGTTTTTGTGTATGTGGTAAAGTTGTGCAAAACTCAGCAGTTTTCAGGCTCACTGGCAGCTCCTTTGAAGATTTCCCCTGTTTTAAGCTTTGTGTGAACTTTGAGTTTGGAGTTTGAGCAAACCCAGCAATTCTGGTCCCTTCATGGGGACTATCCTGTATCTCGGGTTGGACACATATTTGCAGATCTTGATGAACTGGGATTCAGTGGAAACACTTCAGAGAGAAGTGAGAGCTTGAAGGTTTAAAACAGAGGAAATGGGAAACACTGCTTCGATCTGACTTGTGCCAGTCAGTGAACCCTGGTCTTAATTATTAACGGTGAGCAAGTAACATCGTGAGCAAGTGGAGCACATAATCTACACTTACCAGCTGTAGGGCAATTTATTCCTAAAGAATACTCCCTTTTACCCCAAGATAGGGGAGGCTGGATTCTGCTATAGGTATCAGATATTATAGCTCTTCAAAAAGTCTTTCATTATCTCAGAATTTATTCTAATAGTAGAGATTCGTGTGACTCCTCTGAATTTTCCTGGTCATGAAATCTCTTTGACTTTCTGACATCATATGGCATAAGCATATATATATGTATGTGTAAAACACCAACTTTTCATCTTGTGGTTTCTTTGCTGCCTCGATTATGGTTTACAAGGCAGGATTCCTGAACCTCTTCTTGTTATATTAAATCCTTATGAAACTATATGAGATTCCCCATGAGCAAAAATCAGGTCACACGGGACAACAGTGGAAAAACATGCTATACCCATGCTAGAAACATTCACAAAACCTTGTCAGAGATTCCAGTGAAAGACTATGGCTTGTCCTTGCCAAATGTAATATTTTGGCTCCATCCCAATTTAGAGATTTACACAGCATAGAGATGGAGAATTTATTGTGAGAAAGCCCACACTTCTGGAATACATAAAGAAATGAAGATGAAAATTTCACTATTGAAGAAGCATTTTATAAAATATGTGATGACTATATGGAGTCACTGCTTCAGATTTATGTCTCCTCTGCAAGACCTATTTGTGGAGCACCAACAGCTCTTGGGCATTTTGGTCATAAATAACATTAATTTCACGTGCATAATCAGGACCAGCCACTTACTAAGACAGTCCAATTTTAGACTCTGACTATTGGAGATGTCATCAGAGTATCTGACACTGACTGTGGTATGAAGGTCAAATTCATCTCCAGCATACAGTTGCAAAGCTCTTTATAGATATAGATACATGATAATTGTGTTCATTTCACTGTAATAAATAAGGACAACCAGCTCTTATGAAAATCTGGTCTTAGGTGGGACCTATGATCAGGATGTGGAGGCCCCTACTTTGAATGTTTGAATTTTTAGTGTTAGGCATGTGCTTTATGTTAGGTGGATGCTTTCAACACCTTTTAATGATGTAATTTCCAACCGTTGTACAATGACAAGCAGCTATTTGTGCTTGTGACCAGTAGGAGGCTGTGCTATGCCTCAAACAGCAGTGACCGCATTGCTTTTGGGTTACAAGGACTTTCTCTGTGCCTTGGGGTACCAAGAATTTCTTCCTTTTCTCTCATGCCCAACTGATCAGGTGAAAATTTCCTGTGACAGAGGTTGGATCAGGCTGAGGATTATCGCTCAGAGAAAGCCAGAGAAACCAAATGATCGGCCAGAAGCAGTCTGTGTCGAAAACTTGACTCAGAAAATACTTAATATTCCTGGAAAACATGGTGAGTTGTGCTTTTGCATCTTCTCTGGCATCTGAGACAGACTTAAGTGCCTTCTGTGATATTTAATCAAGTAGTGGTAGGAGTGGTTCAGATGACTTAGCTGTGAAGGCTGCCAGATTTAGGAGGTGGGAATAATGATTTTTTTTTGCCTACACTAGATTTAGCTGTTTACAATATAAGTGTCTGGTGTGTACTGTTTGGTTAAGCTCCCATTCAGCTGGAGATCTAGACCAGACTGTTCAATCAATGGAGTTTAGAAAGAAATTCAAGTCACAGTAATGTAGAAGCCTTTATTAGCCCTGCTTAATTGTAATGCAGATTTCACGGGCTATACAGAGGACATCCCTAGAGACTGCAGCAGAAGATAATACACCTGGCTGAAATGGAGGCACCTACATGTAGATGAATAGAGTTAGAAGTCTGGGTCAGAAGCTGGATCTGACCTCAACTTCTCTACTACAGATGGAAAAGGAATGTGGTCTCAGCTCAGCCTCTGGGTCTGGCAGTACTCATCATTCCCTGAGCACAGACATCAGCCAAGGCTGTCTGATTTAAGCCCAGGGAAGCATTTGTGTAGGATCAAGACCTATGCTCTTCTAGGTGCCCATCTTCAGTCCAACACTTAATGCCTACAGCAGGCATGAAAGAAAGTGCTGAATGATCCAGGAGCTGCCTACAGAAGCTTTGTACTCTGACCTACTGAAGTGAAGCAGAGAAAGAAGGATGGGAGCTGTACCAGTTGACAGCGTTTGTAGCTGAAGCCTTCAGCATTTTATCCTGACTGCTATTTCTTCTTTAAACACAGCAGTCCTTGGGGATTAGCTACCTTGTATCACATTTACTTTGCGTGCATCTAATGGGGAATTATCTGTTTTTCCACAAGCCTAAGTAGCCTACTAAAATCCCCCTACGAGTATCCTGTATAAATAAGTATGTCTTCCTTGGTGTGCATGTGTAGTTAGGTGTTTTGGAGTCTCTGTGTATAAGGGAAAGTACATATAAACTTAGGTGGTACACGTATGTGTGTGCACATCACTGCATGAGAATAGAAGTGGGGTTGTCTAAATGTGTTTGTATACGCCTAGGATGCACACAGGTATGTGTAAGCATAAACAGGAATGTGTGCATTTGTGGACCAGGCGTTACCCTTGCCTCTCCCCACCCGCCAACAGACAGATGGAAGAGGTGGAATGGTAGGTATTTTGGATTCCATTCAAAGTCTGAGGGACTAAACATTAGGTACCACACCACCACCTGGCTGGTAGGTGCTTCATGCTCTATCAGAATCTTAGTAAATAAAAGATGTTGGGAAGTTGGGACACAAAAGTTTTCTGTCCAGCCGATGAATGAAGAGTGGCTTAGCTGGCTGGGCTAAAGAATATGCAACATCATCCTAAGGCTTTATAGGACTAATAAACCTGTTTGGTCTGTAACAAGCTCTTTGAAACCGTTCTTTACATTGTGATTTTTTCAGGTATCAGCTAATGGCTAGAAATCTAGCCTCAGCTAGTTCTGTATTCCCCTCTGCAGTCCAAGCAAAGACAGGAGCAGCTCTAGGATGTTTCCTCACACTTATCTTTGATAATACCTTAGATGAATCCACTATTTCAAAGTGGCCCTCTGGAAGTTCCCATCTCACTCTTGACTTTATCTAGCACATAGCCTAAAGCAAAAACGCGAAATTGCACAGCAACTCCTGGGGTAATAAATCTTACTGATCCCAAACTGTCTATACACTTTTATCCATCACTTGGATAAAATTCTGATGAAGTTTGGACTTGGCATGCATGTACCATGGGTCCTTGTCTTCAGAACAGCTTCTTAGGCTGTCTACACCAGTAAATTAAATATTGCTAGGGCATGGGCCCAGGAACTGAGTATAAATATATTAGCAGTCTCTGGCTTTTTGGTCTAAGCCAGCTTGCATTCTCCCAGACCTTTCCAGGGTGTTGTTCAGGAATGACTGCAGTGAGACTGTTCCAGTAGATAGTCTGCTTTGGAGGCCAAAGAGTTAATAGTATGGTCATGGTAAGATGATGTCAAATGGTCTCTGTAGCATAGAGGAGTCTTTGGAACTATTTAGTTACTGGTAAAAATGCAGTCTAACTGTTCCTCTTATTATTGCTACTTTGATTCATCAATATCATCATTTTGGGTCTGAACTTGAGTTTCTATATTTCTGGACCATCCACTTCATTGGTTGGCGTGTGATTTGGTTCATATCTAGGGCAAGGCAACTTTCTGGCCAGTTGGAGACCTTTGGCCAGCAGATGTAGAAAATGATTTACTCAAACTAAGACCGTGGTCCTAGGGTGAATGCCACTGGCCTGAACTACACTGCTGGGCAAACATGCACTTTTAATAGGCACAGATAACAGAGGGATTATGGATATTATAGTCTTCCAGATAAGGGAACAAATAAGATTATAACATTATGTGTAGTCTTTATAAAAATTATGGATTTTAGTTAATTTTTTCTCTTTCAAAATCATACCTGAAATGTGTTAAATGTCTCTGGATGTCGAGGTCTAATATTGGAGTCGGTCTGGAGGATCCGAGGGGTGATCTGTCTTGACTTAGAAGGTCTTGGAATTCTTTACATATTTGTCTAAAAGGAAAGTGGAAATCCTTAAATAAGACAGGTGTAATCCTTTCCATAAAGCTGATTCCCATAACGCTGTCACCTTACCCTGAGTGATCTCATTCATAACAGAAATGTTTGACAGAGGCATTGTGAAAGAAATTAAAGGCAAACGAATCCCCCTCTTGCCTCCCTGCCCCACATTCTCAGAGCCATCAACATACAGAATCTCTTGAACAGGAATAGTTCCCCTCTGGAACCATATTACCACTGACATTTTAAAATGTGATTTCTCTCTTGAATTCGACCCAGTTTGGCAGTGTTAAGTCTGGCTTAGCTCACCTACATTAGAAGCAAGGGTTATGGTTAAAGAAGATGACGAATTAGCATTAGAACATACTGCATTCTACTGCAAGTAGAAGTCCTGGCCATTTTGGCCTTGCCTTCTTGACCCCCAAATCTTAAGGCAAATGGAACACTAGGAGTTGTCAAGGAAAATGCTACTTTTGCTCTCCTGGCTTGCACTTGTGTCCATACCCTGCTTCCTTGTAGAGTCTGGGGCAGAAGAACTGATGGGTCCTCAACTGAGACCTCTCCCACAGGTCTGGCCCTGTGAGAATTCATTCTAGCAGCAGCTATTTAAATTTCTTAGTGAAACATTCATTAAATTGTTTTACATTTCTACCATGTATCAGGCAGTCTAAAGTACCATGTCTACAGCAGTCTAGAGGACTTGCATCCTAACAGTGACTCTTCTCTCCAGTGACTGTAGGAGGAGCTCAATGACTCACTCAGTCAGTGCCTACACAACAGACCGGCAAGTGAGGCAAATCCCATCATCTCCACTTTTTCTCGATGATGATTTCCTGGGCAACACACACGTTCAGCAGGTAGGACCTGGGACCCCAGTTCAGCACCTTGCAATGGGAACTCAGGCTCTGTCTTGCCTGATCTCCCACCTGCATAGTAACATAAATTCTTTCATGGTCTTGCTGTCTTTCCCTCTGCTTCTCTGGATGCCTCAGCACCTGGGGGGTTAAAAACATCCCCTAGCATAACTCTATATAGGATCTAATACTAAGAGAGACCTGAAAATAAGTTTTTTTCATTCTTGTGATATTGTTGGTTTAGGCTAGTTTGCAAATTAGTCCAGGAATGTTCTACCAGTGTGGTTTTTTTTAAAGAAACTAAACTGGCTCCATTTAGTGCATGTCCTCAGAAGAGTACTATCTGGACCATGGATGAACAGAGACACCACTTACACCAGTTAATTTATGATACAGCTAATTAAAAAAAAAGGAAACGTGTCTGGATCTCTCTCTGGACATTTCCAAATGAGCATACCATTCTCCGCTGACTATATTGGAGCAATGGACACTTAATGTAGGGTCAGGAGGACATGATGCCCACTAGATGATCAGTACACTCAGTTTGCTTGCCTGATACTAGCCTGACAGTCAGTTGGATTGACCTAATACTGGTCACAGTGACTACCTGTAACCTAGGAAACAGTGCCACCTAGTAAAGCGAGCAGTGCCAGGGATTGTCCTCACATCCTCATGCCAATTGTCGCCATCTGATAAAGTCCATATATTTATGCTCTCCTAGCCTCCTAAACAGGGTGGTTTCCTCAGAATGGACCTTCATGTGGGCTAACTCCCAGAACATGCCCAGAAGATATTTGGAGGAGTTCAAGGAGCCATTCTAATGTTTTGATAATGTAGGCAATTGCAATCTGATGACTCAGTGTGTGCATGCTTTCCTTTGTTAACATAGACACAACTACTGTGCCTGGGTCTAATTTCTAATGCTACAGAGCATCTCTGTGATCCATGATTTCTGTTACAAGACTCTTTGCACATCTGGTTCTAGATAAAGTTCAAGTGCTTCATTATCACCTTGTAACAGCTCTCCTTTGGGACAGGGACATGTCTCATTGGGAACTGGAAAATACCTGGATAAACTCAGCTTCTTGGTCTTTAGAAAGTCCTCCATTGCCCAGTTACAAACAAGGAAACTATACTAACGTCTTTTACCCTTCATTACATCACTGTTGTTCTGCAAGTTTTGGACATAGATGTTGGATACCACAGCTCTTTCCTGACTAAGAGGAGAGGAGATGCAGAAAACTATTTCCTGCTGTGCCGCTGGACTTCATCCAAGCCTGATTTCTGTAAATGCTTGTCATCTGTATGGACCTAGACACTGACTGCTTAAAAAGACAGCATCGTCTTAGCCTTTCAGGCAAAGAGAGGTATTCAGCAGAAATGTATGTAAATGCAGCATACAGTTTTAATGAATCAGGTCCTTAGAGGAAAAACAGTTCCTTTCAACAACTGAAAACAGTCAGTCATTTTGGCTTCTAAACAATCTACTATCCCCAGTCGGCCCTGTCAGCATCGCTCTTCTCTCCTTCCTCCAACCTCTACTTTCTACCTGTTGAAAAAGTTCATCTTAAAAGTTCTTATATTTTGACAAAGGGAAGTGTCAGAACCAAGTGTGCAATTAAGTTCCCTTCTATCTTCACATGTCAAAAGTCTTTACTGAGTGTTGGCAGATTGAAAGAAAAGAAAAAACTTTTTTATTATACATGAAAACCTGTAAAAGGCAGTAACCTACTTTTTTCAAGGGGATTTCTAGGCAAAGTGGTGTCTCAGAGCATCCACTACCAATAAAACTTCACCTGGGGTAGTGACAGGGAGGGGGCCGACAGTTATCTGCTGAGTTGGACTGTGACTTTGAGAAAGCAAAGAAAGATGGTTATGCAGTCTTAGGGGACACAGATTATTAAATAAAAAAAAAAGAGAGTCCTGGTCACTCCTGCAAAGGAGGCACCTGATGATTTGTGATAGATGGTCAGATGTTCCAGTATATGATCAGAAAAAGACAAAAAATTCTGTACTGGGTCAGAACAAGAGCCCAGCTAGTCCATGATCCTATTTCTAGCAGTGGCCAAAACAAATGCCTTGTGAAGAGTACCTATGAGTCTGTCCAAGTGTGGCAGAGTTGCCAGGCATCCGAAGATCAGATACCAGAGAGATGCTCTCCAGGTCCTGTGTGTCGGGACTCAGGGCTGCTTTTCAGCAAACTAGCAAATTGAGCACATAGTGTCAAGAGCCAGATGTTGATTATTCTGCACTGGCTGTAAGCAACCCCACAATAAAATCGTTATTCACACTATTCTGTTTTGGTCTGTGCAAATGTGTGTATCTGCCCCTTTCTCATGTGGAAGGCCTTGTGCTGGGATACTCTGTGATGTTTCCTGTAGGGCAGTGTGCTTCTCCATCAACTAGAATGATTGACGTGGCCTTCAACAGTTCTGCATCTGTCCTGGCTGCATCCTGATGAGGTTCTGTCCCCTGTTGTAAAGCCATCCAGGGTCTCCCACACCTCTGCAAGGTGAACTAACCCATGGTTAAAGACCCTTTAAAACCAGAGAGGTTTTTGTTATGGTTTGTTTTCTTTTTTTCTGTGTGGATTTCATAGACATATCCTGAAGCCTTTCTGAAGAGTCTAGGATTAACAGACTAACATCAGCACCTTTTGGTCAGAATTATAACAATTCAGTCTTTCTTTTTTTTGAAGCATCTTGTTCTGGAGTGCCCAGACAACCGTCTACTCATTCAAAGGATGTGAGTGCAGAGAAAGAGAATAATAGGAGATCGACTGTTCCCATTGTATACCCCTTTCTTATCCTTTCATCTCTTAACCAAAGCTTGCTTCACTCCCATCTTGCCCTTGCTGTCACTTGTGTTCAGCACTGTCTACTGCCTACACAGCCCAATCGTCTCTTCTTCCCATGATAATTGTCAGGTAAGGCTCTGATTCTTCGTTGTCTGCATCATCAAATCGTTAGAACAGGCCATGGCACCATCTTGCTGAATCAAATAGTACTGTCCTAGGCAGATTTTGAGTTTGCAAATGTGAGGCACCATTTCCAAGAGTTAGTTTTGGAAGATCAAGTAGTTTAACACAATGAATATGATTTGTTCCATGCCAGAAAGTGGTCCTGATTTCATTTACTGTACTACTATCAACATAGTCTCAGACCAGGTAGGACTGAACAGGGCAGTGAAGAGAGTGTTACCTCAAGCTTAGTGACCTCCATATGTTAAAGAGGGCTATTGGCATCTAAGGTAGCAGTCTTTACTAGCCCATGAGCCACAGTTCTGTGCATGGCAGCTAAACTGGTTCCACTCAGGGTGGGCGGATTGCTTGATTACAAGGTATAGGTGCCCTTGATAACACTGGGAGCTTCTGCTGGACACCAGAGACTTCTGCACTGTAGACATTAAGGGCTGTATTTAGTTACCCATATGTAGTACCCAAGACATCCATAATAACTGGCAGACACAACACAGTAACAAAAAGAGACCGGTTTGCTTCTGGAGCAGCAGCTGGTAACCAAACTGGATAACCCAGTTCATCTCAAATGGCAGCAGGTGCCTGTGTTTGGGCAACTGAATCAAGCCACTGAAGTTGCATGTCTGAATCCAGAATGAAGTTTCATTTATGTACTAGGAATTGTGGAAATAATGTTGATCTTTCCCCTTATTTTTCCTCAAGACCCCACATGTGGAAGATCTCACCAGTTCTGCCACCAAAGGCACACTTCTATGGGCTTCTAGCTCTGTCCCAGAGTGGGCAGTGGCCACACATGCAGGCAATGGCACTCCATTTCTTTCCATAGGCAAAGCTTGCAATGACTGATTTTGCCACCCTGGAATTTCAGTGTCGGTTTTGGTGGCAGCGTAACAATCCACCGCTTCTTCTGGTGTCATAATTCACAAGCCCATGAGGCAGGGAAGTGGTGAAATTACTGAAATGACAAACCTAGAGCTTATATATGCCTAATTAATAACTGACACTCCTGACAAATGACTAGAGTACCTACTATCAGACACATGGAAGCATGGCTGGGAAATACCATGCTAGTATTATGATGTCATGGACCTATGTGTCCTGTAGTACCTGGACGGGGCTGGTCTGTGAATCACTGTTCTGCTTCCAGGCAGGAGAGGGCAGTAGTAGCACACACATTGACCCATCTGTCCCTCTTACAAGCACTCTGACTGCTGTAGGATGTGGCCTATCCTTGTATTATCGACAGACCCCTCTGATCAACTTGCTGGTGCTTTTAACTGATGAAAGGGGGAAAAAAGACATATTGTTCCTTACAAGTGCAGGATAACAGCCTGCAAGCCCAAAGTTCATGGGGCGTAGGAGTAACGCATGCCCACGACTCCCCACCTCAGTAGTAGAGGGTGAGAAAGTAGGTATGGAGCGGTGAAAAAGGGTAGTGAGACACTTATGTGTCCCTCAGTGGGACATAACAGTTACCCACCGATTATTAGAACCTGGAGTAATGCGATCTCTCACTAGAGCCAGAAAAGGGGGAAGATTCATATCATTATGGTTGAGTAACATTTTATAGATGGGGTAAATCCTCCATCTGGGGCAAGTTACAGACTTCACAACCTGTTTAGGTTGTGCTGCCCAGCAGTACAATCAGCTTTTCCATAGTTAGGGGGGCAGGTTGTTAATGGGCTCTACAGCAATGGGGAGACACCGCTTGTGGAGAGGAGCTGCTTCTTGCCAGCTGGTTTATTCTCCTGTCTCTGAAACCCCTCAGGCCCTTAAAACAAGCGTAGGTGTAGGTAAGAATAAGATCATATTCCACCTATATTATTGCTTTTAATCTACAAAGGACTTAGGAGCATGATGAGCGAGGTCCCTCATCACCTGCACAACAGGTAAATGCCCCCTGACCCACATGGTGCTCTGCTTAGCACCCCAGGGAGGGATCACGGCTCTATTCATGGGATTCACAAGCCTGAGGTCTTTCAATGCATGTCGCCTCTGGGTCACCTTCAGGGCAAAGAGCTCTGGATACAAAAGGGACACCAAGGCCAGGAATCCTGTTCCTCACAAACAGACAAAACAGAAGGACATTGGGACACAAAGGACGATCCTGTTGCTGGTCAGCCTTCTCCCCTACTAGAGGGTGATTCCTCTGTGTTGGATACATCCCAGCCTGGATGATTCCCAAACATTTCCAGCACTGAGGTGGTGGTTTGAGAGCTCGGGCTTCCGTCCTCAGCTCTCCTGCAGCCTCACTGTGTAACACTGCAGTAAGCGCAGGAAGAGTACGAATATGTTCAAGGCCACCCCATGCAGGCATACCACACACCTAGCGTAGGCCTACATCATTCCGTGCAGACTATTTATTCTTGTTTCCCATGGCACATGAAGGCTAATTCCTCCCTCATCAAGGCTAATTAACCTAGATGAAATGTTACCTTAACACAATGTTACTGCTCCAGGGAGGCGAGTGGCTTGTTTAGAGCAAAGTCAGGTGTCTCTGTGTGTCTTTAATGGCTTTAGCAAAGCTCCCCTGCTGGTGTACATTGTTCCAGCGCCTTTGACTTCAGGGCAACTCTTGCAATTTCCATCCAGCGAGGATCTGTCCCTCTGCAAACCAGCTCTCCCTCAGCAGACGTACAATAATTATCCCACAGTGCTTCAGTAGAAATTGGGATCTCCTGCTCACATGCAAACAGGAGACAAAGCCAGGCTCTGCCCTACAGATCTAACCGTGTAGTAATGTCCCCTCCTCTTATCTAAACCAAAGCATCTGAGAAGATGTATGTGCCTCCTTAACCGCAGTGACAGACAGATTTCTTTTTTAGTTTCCTCTCCCTTCTTACTTTGTCGCTAGGATCATCTTTTTCCTCGCTGTCTGCTCTTTCTGTTCCATGTGCTGTCTGGCAATGTGCTCTCCTACCGCCTTGGCAGGGAACTCCGTTTCACAGGTGTAGCCGAAATCTCGGGCCAAATGTAATGCTTCCCCTGTGGGCAAACAAAATGAGTCAATTAGTTTTTAGGATTATTATTATTTATTATTATGCTTACCTAATTTCTTCAACTCTTAAAAAAAACCCAAAACACAATAACAAATGACTTTTGTAGACATTCATTCCCGATCTCAGTTACAGATTTCAGCCCATTTGGCCTGCTCATGCTTAGTCATCAGATGGTGCCAGCCAGAAGATAAGGAGGTTATTCCTCTCAAGAGAAAATACTAGTCAAGACACTTGGGTTTAGCTCCCTCCCCTCCCACCAGTGAGTGCTGGGCAGCTGCTCAAGTTTTGTAAGCCCAGTTCATCATTGATATTTAAGGCATGGAAATTAGTGGAAGGTAGGAATAAATCACCCTGAAGAGCTGAGATTCAGCCTTCGGTGCTTCGCTTCTCTATCTCTAAAGGCAGAATAGCCTTCTACCCCAGGAGACCTCTGTGGGGATAACATACATTTCAGCATATTCGCTTAGGGGTGAAGCCATACAAGTGCCCTGCACTGAAGATGAGCAGACCCCAAAGTAGAGCAGAAGAAACAATCTTGTTTCCAAAAAGATTGCAGTCAAAATTGACCAGACAAAATTAAAAGGGGTGACAATGAAGATCACAGTTGCTGTTTCATAGGTGGGGAAATCAAGGCAAAGGGAGTACACGGCTTGACTAAGCTTTATGAGAAGTCTGTGACAGAGGCAGGCACTGAGCACCTCCCTACCTCACTACAGAGACTGGACACCATAACTCAACTCCATGCTGGGTGCCAAATACCTCTGGAAGAACCAGTCCCTCTCCACTAGCTTAAAGAACCCAGGAATTTATTTTAGGGTTTACTGAACACTCTGGCCTGCATGCTGAGACTCTGACAACCTTGGTGTGGGATTTATCTGATCAAACACAGCTGCCCGGAGTGTGAACATCTGTGCCTAAGTTAGTCTCTCCCTGGTGGGAAATAGGCACTTCCAGATGACGCTTGCTCTTATCTTATTGTAGAAGGTAGAAATAGGTCAGTTACTAGAAATGTATGTTGAAGCACATCTGCATGAGTGACTGAGAGATGTGCTCCAGAATAGTTTTGGGATTAGAGTGCTGTGTGTTTTTAATTTTAGTTTTCTTTTTTCCAGAGTTGTGCATTTGATTACCATCATGAGAGGTGGCATTGGACCCTGGCTCTTTGGAGACCAAGCTGATGCTCCAGGTGAGCTGTTAGGAGGGATGCCGAACCTGTAACACTTCCCTTTGAGAACACGTGCAGTGGAATTCATCTGATTAAATGTCAGTATTGACTTTTGACCTAACACTTTCAAGTCAATGGAGACAAGCTAGTACCTGAATCATGTATCATCCCATACTCAAATAGAAGGCAAAAGTGGATCAGAGGAATTATAGAAAAGTCCGGGTCAGAAGGAAACTTAGGAGATCACCTTCTGTTGAAAGCATGGCCTTAGATTAGGTTATTTATGGACTTTTCTAGCCTAGTCTTGAATATTTCCAACCATGGAGATTCCACAGCATTTCTGAGCAACCTAATCAAATGTTTAATGATTAATTTAATTTAATTGTTAAACACCCAGAAGTGCTGATTTCTCCCTGTTGACTAGAATGAGACATGAGAGGACAGATACAACTATGATAGGGTTGATGAGACGAATGCCATCTCCAGCAATATGGAATCTGCTCTACGCAGACCTGGCCAAGCCAAGGAAGATGGGAACTTCCATGGAAGCAGTGGTCCTGTGCCAGGGGCAGCATGAGGCATAAAGAACCACATGCACTGACCTGTATTCCAGGCTCTATTCTCCACCTTTTCGGAGTTTATTATCTCCCTTTCTATCATTGGAGTTTTTACCAGAGAGATAGCTTTTGTTTCCATAAGCAAATATTTTGTTGCGCGTTTATCTGACCTAATTGGATTCAGGTACCAGTAAAATACATGCACTGCTCCCAGGGAATTTGTTTGCTGACACTAGTGAACAAAAACCTTTGCAGCTGTAACCAATTTTACATGCAAAAATTGAAGATTATACTCAAAATCATCTCAGTTATTTGGATTTTTTAAACATGATTTCCAGTAGGCCTAAAAAAAGTACAAAGTAAACAAGCAACCAGTGTCTCTGAGTTTAACGGAGAAATGGTTTCCATTTCTTAGTTTACGGCTTCTAGAAAAGTAAAATAATTTGCAGGGAAGTTAAAATGGATTTCAGTGCTATGTTAACAGTGAGTCAGAATGAACAGGCATAGAGCTGACTGCCAACTTTATATTTAGAATGTCTATCCTAGACTTCTTCATGGATGAGAAAGGTTACAAATTTAAACCATAGCTGCTAAATTTCTGTAGAGTTGCTTAAAAAAATTATATTTCAGCTACGCTTTTATGCTTCCTTAAATAAAGGTTTAAAGAGTAAGTCAACTGTGGAAGAGTACCAGGTTTTGCTTTTCAACCAAACTCCGTTAAAACACTTGATAGGTTTGTTTTCATGCCAGCGTGGAAAGAAGATAAAAGTCAAACCCATTGAAGCTGTCATCAGCTGGAATTACCGTTCTCCAGACAGCTCTATCCTGGTCCCAGTCAGACCCAAGAAACAATGCAAGGAATATAGTCAGCAAAGCATTTAAGCGTTTAGCCATTGGAAGAGTCTTGATTTCTTCAAAAGGACAAAACTTTATATGATGAAATGTGGGTGATTATTTAACCTGGTCAACAACAAACTCATTGAAATGTCTATGTTTTCTCTTAATGTCAAAAAGAAAGAGAATGAAAATATGAATTATCACTAAAACTTATCTTTCCAAAGATGATGTACGTTATTTACTGAGAAAATTATACTAAACTGTTTTGATAATCTGAGAAGATTATACAAAAGTATAGAATGTATCCATTTTACACGGAGGTGCGACTGTGACTGAATGCTAATGGTATATGAAAAGATAAAATAATGAACAAAATGAAACAAAATTACTTATCTGCTTGTGGATATATAGGTAAAATGTGTATACAAATGTACCTATTGTGAAAAAAAAATTATAAATTTTTAAATGCATTTTTAAAATATATTTTTACTGGAAATAAAAGGCTGATCTATTTTAGGAATGCACATTATAAGTATGCGTATGTATTCATATAAACACACACTTCCATGTGATATAAGGTATAGGCATTCTAAGTTGCACCATCAAATTCTAAATAAAAGTAGAAAACTGGACATGAAAATGCTCTGCAGAACATGATTTCTTATATCTCATTGTTGAGCAAAGAGCTCATTTTGAAGTGGGACCAAATGATGAGGTATTTAGAAGGGGGTTGTGTTATACTTCTATACATATTATTTTTTGTTAACGTCAGTGAATAGAGGTTCCTTGTATTACTGCACAGTCTGCCTGGTGGGGGAAAGCAGTTTGTACAAAAAGTCACGGAAGATGTTCTTTCTTTTTCTACATCATGATTGGAACAAACATTTATTCTAAGGGAAATGTTGGAAATGTGGATGAATTGACCTCTTCTCTTTCATCTTAGATTTGCCTTCTTCTGCGTGGTTATTATTTATGTCAGGGAGGAGTCATACTAAAGATAGAAACCCCTAAAATCCCTGGCTTTTATAGCCAGTTGCCTTGTTTCGATCTAAAATCTAATTTCCCTATGTGCAATATCCCCAGCTCTTTCCTCCTGCAGAGACAAAGAATGGGTGTTGGGCATAGTTGACTCTTTCTCCTTAAATCCAGCACACAGCTTTGCAGCCATAGGCAACGCTGCCGTTCCTATATAATTTGACAATTGACCAGAGAGCTTTGCATGATGGAAAAGGACAGTTGCAGAAGCTGAATTGGCAGAGACAGCTCTGGAAAACCTCAGCGGAGAGACCAGCCCGCGTACCTTGACAGGCTTCTGTGGGCAGGTGCGAGGAGCAGCGTGGGTGTCTCCTGGGTCTAGCAAGAGTGAGAGATGCTCCTATGCAGAGTGAAGGCAGAAGCTGTGTCCCCAGAGAGGGACACTCGGCAGCTGAACCTCCTACTCTCTCCTCGGCTTCACCTCCTCCGGATGCTCTACCCAGCAGAAATGCTACCCAGGGGGAGGAGGGACAGGCGGGAGGTGGAAGGAAAGTTTTTTTCTATTTGTAGGGTGAGAAGGGAGGAGGAACAAGTGGAAGGATACTTAAACAAAGGCTGGTGGGGGAGAAGTGTGACAGTTGATAGCAGGGTGAAAAAAGTAACCACTGACCTATATTTCTCAAGAATTTTCATCCCCAAATGATGAATGCAGTCAATTCCTTGTCCAGTAAATTTAGAGCCTTAGTTAGGTTTGACAGGAGAACAAATTCTAGATTTTTTTATAAGTGCTTTTTCTGATTTTTGTTAATAATCTGGTGTTTTTAAATTCATTCATGCATTGCTTTTACCTGCATCTGCAATAACATTGATGCTAGGTCTCTGCCTTGTAAGTGACCTGGCCAAACAGATGGGGACATCTCCCCTTTTCTCACATCCTTTCTTGTTCATACTGGAGAGGCTTTTGACTCCTTTGAGCTGGCAGTTAGGCTTAGCCTTGGCAATGCTGGTATTTAATGGAGGAGCCTTTATTGTAGTAGCTAAGATGTAGGCATTTTCCTTTTCGAGCTGGTAAGAAAAATGACCTTTCCCTTCCTCTAATCTAGGCACTAGAGGGCATCCCTCACCTACAGGTTGCACAAAGCTATGTCCCATACTGCTGTAGAGAGTCTTGCAATGCTGAGCTCACTCTCCCAGTCTTGTCTTATCACCCATTGTCCTGATTTATGTCGGTGACAACGTAAAGAACAGAACTGATCTGTCAAACAATTCCTGCTCTGGGCCCCAGAAGTCCCTCCCAAAGACATTAAAGATGCCACCCGACCAAAACAAGAATAACAGTAAACACCCAGCAGCTATGCTGAACGCCAAAAGAAGTAAGTTTGCAGAAAACAAGGGGCCACAGAATAATTTTCATAAAGTCTGGATCTTGACAAGACCAGCACAGCCTAGAAATTCACTGCATTTCCTCTGTTGAACTTAGCAGTACTCCCCAAAACTCAACGATTTTAGCCTATTTAGAGGAAGAAAAGTCATACCAGAGACTTTCAAAATGGCTTTGGCAAATATACCTGATCACCAGACAACTAATTTTGCCTTTTCTTCCCTGAGATATTGAAGAGGTTGAGCATATTCCTACTTTACAGAGATATTAAAGGCCTGAATACATTGATGACTATGAGGACCTTCGGTAATAATAAACTTAGAACCATCTAGAGTTATCAAGAGTGACATGATCCTGGGTCCTTATGAGAAGTCCACACAGTCCATCTGATATTTAGGGTTTAATAAGACTAATAAATCATTATGTCAATTTGTATATTGACATCACACAGAAAAAGCCAATGCTGTTTTCTTCTCCTCCAAAACCTGGAATAAGACCTTGTTTTTCCATTTCTGCGTCCTCCAGCAGCAGGAGCCATGGAGGGATGGGTTTCCTTGCAGAAATCATGCTACAAGTTAGTACCACTTGGAAGTAATATCTGCATGTACAAAGCGGGGTCAGCTTAAATCACGAAGTATTCAATGGGCACTGCCAAGTTTGACCAAGGATTGGTTACATAGACAGAAAATAAGCTTCATTTTGTTCTCTGTTGGAATGTTAATGCACATGGTGGTGCCTTTCCCAAAAATTCCAGCAGACAAAATTCATGATTAGCATGTCTATACAAACAGGTCTCAGTCAAGGTGAGCTCAGTCTACTCAGTATATATCTGTAGGACTCACATTAATGCAGTCCAAGAACAAAAGCAATACCACAGGCTTGATGGTATGTTTGCTATTGGCTTTGAGTAAAGGGCAGGAAGCAAACACAGCTCCATCCCTGGGAAAAAAGAATCTAATTCTGACTTACAGTAAAGGGATTTTTTCTTCAACCCCAGGCCAGCAGTTGATAGTCTTCCTCAATTCCTTCTAATGAACAAGTAGCTGGCCACATAGCTCTGTTTATGCTTCCCTGCTGAGACCCAAGAGGCATGAAGGACTGTGAGAGTAGAAACAGCTCTTATTTCTTTAAACTGCAGAAGGAAACTTCCTTTTCTAAGACTGTCGCTCCATTATGGCTTTCTCTTTATTACAAGCAGGTGTGATATGGACACACCTGTGTTTCAGAGCAGTCCCATTGAAGTTCTGTGAGCTCAGTGGCCCCTGACAACCTTAGTCCCTCCTCTTAGACAGTGAAAAACATCCGTTGTTGTGGATGCAGCACTATTTCTCCATCCTTTGAGATATTAAAAACCTGACTAGACAGGGCCCTGAACAACCTCTTCTAATTGACCCTGCTTTCAGCAGGAGGGTTGCACTGGAAGATCACCAGAGTTCCTTTCCAGCCTCAACCTTTTTGTAATTCTGTGATTCTGTGGTAATATGTGCTGAGACCTCAGCCTACTTGCCTAGATCTGTATGGACCTTTCAGGTTATGATCCTAGAAGGTGCTGACCTTTAGGATGAGCTGAGTGCTCTCAATATCAAGGAGGAGGGATCTGAAATTCCCAGAGCTGCTACTCACAGCCAGACAACAAACCGAGTACTTAGTGGATTCACCCAGAATAGAAGAGATTCAGGTAAAGTTTCTTCCCTTTGCCTGAGGGGTTTGAACCTGCATCTCCCAGCTGAAGGTTTGAAGAGCCCGGCAGTATTTGGTGAATGATATTTAAACAACAAATAAAGGCCAAGAAAGTATCCCCTGGGCCTGTCTCGAGTTTATCTGAAAACAGATTTCATTCATTTATGTGTGGGGGGAAAGTCTTGTCTAAATATTATGCCTTCTTATGGGGAAAAAAAAAATATTACATTTTTGGATCAGCTCCAGGAAATTCACAAGTTAAAAAAAAAAAGGAGGACAAACAAACCTACCAAACCTACTTATAGAGTTGGTATAAGGCATTCATCTCTCTCACCAGAACACTTGGATCATCGATTTGTAAGTCAGATGCCAGCACAGAAAGCACAGATCAATGCTGGGGAAACTGCAGGACCAAACCACTTGCAGGGAGCAGAGACATCTCAGAGTGAACTTCCATTTTGTCACTCATTTTGTGTGTGACTTTAGGCAAGTTATTTCTCTTCTTTGTACAAAATACAGATTATGATATTTAACATTGTGGCTGAAAAGCACTGTATACAAGGAAACTTTTAAATCATGTTTATATTATATTGCAATATTATAAACCCTACCTTCTACCAAGGAAGTCAAGAGTGTGACATTTGCTGCTTTTCTTCTTCCTGCAGGCAAGTTCAGTCCCAGTCTGTCTAATTTTTCTCTCAAGCAGCGTCCTCCGTTCTTGGATTTTGCTCTATCACAAGAGAACAGTAAGAGAAAGAAACTTGTCTTTATTCTGCACTTTTTTCCCATGTTAATACAAGCCAAGAAAATGTACACACCTTATTGACAAATGTGGGGGGTAATGCCTAGCACTAGTGACACCAATGGAAAATCTCTCAGAGCTGTATCTTTAACATCCCACTCGCACTGCGAGTCTTTCATGTTGGTCTTTTGACAAAGTTAGCCATTTTAATGCCTGCCACAGGAACATCAGATCTTCAGACAGCTTTCCACCTAGTGGAACCCATGGTCCTGATTTGGGCACAGAGCCTGGGGTTGCAACGGCTGAATATAAATACTGACAATGCAGTCACTTATATCCAATTTAGCCACCCCAGGCTTCCAAGACAATCGAGAGAGAAACATACACCTCTGGAATGATATTAAACAGAGGTCTAGAACGAGGGGACTTCACCCATCTCTCTCACCTGACTATTAAAGGAAGCCAGATGGCTACTCAAATGCAGATGTCTATGTGGAACCCAGCTCCAGCTATCCCTGCATAATTTATGGAGAGACCTGGGTACCTAGAAATGTAGTCTACAAAGCCCAACGCTTACAAGGAAGAAGGATAAGGCAGTAGGAAATGCTGAAGCTAAAATCCCAGCCATTGTTGGTTATCTATGCCCTATCCCAAATGTCTACCTCACTTTGCTCTCACAAAATGGTTCCTGGTGCATCCCACACCTGCTTTTCTGCAGTACCTCAGTGCCTGAAGCATTTGTGACATATCCACTTATGCAGCAGACGTAGGTTCGATTTCTTGCTCAGCCCAAGGGAATTTTAACCCGTGTGTTTTCGACGAATGCAGCAGCCAGCAGGCAGCAAATAACTCATGTTAAAATGCTGAAATATTGAATAGGGCAGTGACTGGAACCCAGATCTCTCCCATCCCAAATGAATGACCTGGTCGCTAGATAATAGAGTCATCACTACAGTTACACCTTTGCTTTTGTCCAATAAATAATTGATTAGCCCCAAATGAGATTGAGGGGTCCTCAGCTAAGAATTACCAATCACTGAGTATTAAGCATGCATAACTAGATGTTGAGGTGCAGGTTCAAGTTCCTTCAGGCAGAGGAAGGAATCAAACTTGGAATACCACCGTTTGGATGGTCATGTTTATGCACTGAGATACCACAACTTTGGCCACGTTGTGAGTGAGGAAATGTCATCTGAGAACATTCTGAAGAAAAACTAGTTGGGGAAATACCTGGGCGGTGACTGCTGACAGGATGCAAAACCAACCCTGGCAGGTCTCAGGCAAAGCATGAATGATATTTGTTTTGCTAGATCTGTGCTGGTCAACTACAGAGTGACGCTGTTCCGTGGCTGTGACACCTACAGGTATAGCCTGACCAAATCTATTCATTTACACTCTCTGCCTTGTAAACCAGAATTAGCCCATCCAAACTGCTGGCTGGGACTAGTCCCTGGCTTTTGCTAACTCCTGAACCATGCCCAGGGTTGATTTGGAAAAGTGATATTTGGTCTGGGTCAAAAACTGACGGGGACCAGTCCAGCATTTTAACAGAAGAGAGAAGTGAGTCCCCATATTCAGGTCGATGCCCTGACAGTCTCACTAATTTGTACTGGTATTGATGAAGCCTGCAGTAGGAGTATTTAAAGTGAATATTTCTGTGACTATTAGCTGAAGGCCTCTCCAAAGTGAAGCAGTAACAGAGGAAAACTTTTGTGGATATAGATGTTGGGTTTCAATACCTTTAGACGCAAGTAAATGGGGCTTGTGCTCCTGAAACAATTTCATTAACTATCGTCCTTACTCTGTGAAGTGGCTCTTGGACCACTACATACCTTAGAATATCGCAGACTGGTTAAAATGACTTTCAGTATAAGTACGAGGATCAGTGTGGCCTTCAGTGACAGCAGTGAAATAGCCTATGACTTTCCAGCTAGTTTTGATCAAAGGGCATTCAAGTAGCTTATGCCATCTAAGTTGACACCTCAGGGACATTGCGACTTACATGTGCCTGGCTGAATTACAGTTGCCTCCTTGTTTTCCACTCGCAATGTGAGGCACAGTCTGCCACTTTCCTCCTCTCTGCTGCTGCTCTCTGCAGGTGTCTACACTGGTCAGTGAAAGGTCAGTGGCAAAATTGTACCTAATTACTTGCTTCTCCTCCAATATCTCAGAACGAGAAAATGAAAACTAGAGTATTCTGCTGAGTCTATCTTTTCCATACTCAAAATGCATGCAAGGGAGAACGGGAGAAAAAGGCCTCCCTACACCTCCATGGTTTAGGTTTTTGATGAGCGAGGGCTGTAACTACGCTCGGTAAAACAATTTACTTCGAAAGAGTTTCTCAACAAGAAGTCAGATTTGTAGCTCTGATGAAATTTTCCGTACACTGAGGGTCTTTTTTCATCCAAAATAAGGCAAAGTGACACCTATCCATCTCTGATTTGGGGGGGGGGGGGGGGGGGGGGGG
>RSEF01000003.1:117476840-117491140 GCA_003993805.1 Himantopus leucocephalus
CCCCCCCCCCCCCCCCCCCCCCCCCCCCCCCCCTTCCCCCTTCCCTCCGCCGGCTGCGGGGGGCCGGCGGGGTGAGTCCCCCCTCGGCCCCGCCGGCGGGAGCTGTCCATTCAGCACCCCGCGCCCACGGGCTGCCTGCCCGCCCGCCAAAAACAACAAAAGAAGGGAAATATTAATTAATTAAAAAGAGGGGAAGGGGTGGGGAAGGGGGGGGGGGGGCGGGGGGGGGAGCTTTAAAAAAAAAAAANGGGGGGGGGGGGGGGGGGGGGGAAAGTTAAAAAAAAAAAAAAAAAAAAAAAAGCCAATCTGCTCAATCCTCTGCCTGCAGGCAGACTCTAACGGAAACCACATATGCTTTGCCTCTCCCTATAAGAAATCTTCATTGGGGCATTAAAATACTTAAAAGGATTAGTCGTTAAATACTTGTACATTTGGTTTAATTCACTAGGAACGCTATGTCACAGGGTTACATCAGAAAGCTAGAGAGTTTTAATCTCACTTGCAGTATTTACCTAGATGTTTTATTCCTTCTGCTGCTTGTTACAGGGATAATATTAATATCCTACTTGTCCAGAGGGAGGAAGTTTAAAAAAAAAAAAGAAAAAAAAAGAGCTGTCTGCTGTCTGCTGGTATAAAAAATATCAAAGAGACTTTTAAGGTAAAACAAAACTAAACAAAACAGCATGAATTGGAGCATGGCATTCCTTCCCACAGCCTGTTGCTTATTCCTGATGATAATGGTGATGATGGAGGGGTAAGGAGCTGGAGGGTAACTTAGTAGATCACACAAGGAGATGGAAGGTAACTCAGCGGATAACAAAGGTCTTGGGACATGGGAGATGGTGGCTTTGTTCAAAGCCATCTCCTTTTTTAGCCTCAGTTTCCCTATATGACAGGTGTGCAGCTCCTTTGTAATTCCTCTTTTGGAGGAGCAGCTAAAAACACACTATTTTTGGGAAGGGGCCAAAAGAAGTTGTCTTCAACTGAGTAAAGGAAACAGGGGCCATAAATCCAATGAAGGCAGATACAGAAATGCGTTACTGTAAACTTCTCAATGGGGAGGGCAATTGGTGTGTAGGAGGACATTACCATGTGAGACTTGACTCTTTTTGTGACTAATGAGAGAGGACGGACTGTTACAGCTTGAACCTTCCCTCACGTAGAGGTTTGTGTACCTTGTCCTGGCATTCCTTCAACGGCCTTACTGTGACTATATCCATTCAAAAAGACCTCAAGTAATAACATACCAGTGAAATGCTTTGCTTTTCAAATCAAGAGTTACTTTACTCATATTTTAGACTGACTGGGTGAAAAAAATGAGCTAAGGGTGAAGTGCTGGTCCCATTTAAGTGAAGAAGTGCATTGCCACAGATTTCTCTTAATTTCATAAGAAAAAAATCAGTGGAGTGGTACATATTTATTATTTCAAAGAAAGAAGCCCTGGATCTTTCATAGAAAGGGAAAGGATTAAGACAAGACAAGTTCCATCATCACGTTCTTTATTTGCTTTGCAGTGTCTGAACAGCAGAACGACCCGTAGCCAACCATTTTCATTGTATCAATGGAATTATCACCATTAAGAGCAGTCTCACTAGAAGTTCTGCTGTGACTTCAACAAGACATAACCTGACCTCATGGTAATTCCTCTCAGACACCATCCTGAGTCAGGCAGCCTCCAGAAATAGCAACATAGAGTGCTCTGTCAAAAAATATAATAAAAATACAGTGCCACCGGCTTTGTGTAGAGATACTGAAGAAAAACTACCATGCGCACTCCCCATCTCCAAAATGCATGCATATCTGCCAATAAACTGGAATATAATTTCAGTGCTGAGATTAAATCTCAGATTTTATCCAGATGAGCTAAACAATATACTGTTCTACAGTGGTGAAGTATGGGGTGAGGCCTGGGCAAGGCTCACCAAATTAGGCACCTGGTTGTCTTGGATTCAGGAGACAGCATCCTATTCTCGGATTGCCCAATCATTCTTCTTGTAAACTATGGAAGAGGAGCATTCCTGGGAACTGACCAGAAGACTTTCTGAATGTCTTTCTTAATCTTGTAAGGAGCATAAGGAATACCATTCACTACACAGTGACTGAGGAGACATTTTTTGCCTCTTATAGTCTATTGCTATTATTTATCTATTTATTTGTGGAACCCTTCCCTCTGGTTTAGGGTGTTTTATACTTCCTACACCTCTCAGCCTAATTAAATTTTTGGGGGTGTCTGAATATCACCCTGCCCTTGACATAAAGGTGTTTTTTTTTTTTTTTTTTCCTGAGGCTTTGTGCCTTGTTGTGCTTTTTTCCCCCCTCAAAAGCAGAGAATGGTTTCTTGTATTCAAAGCATAAACGCAGCTGCCCACGAGACTGCTTTGGATGAGGACTAGATAAGAGAGTTACATTAGGGCAGAAATTCGGGTCACATCATATCAAACTGAAAGCGTTAGGCCAAAGATAGGCTTGGCTAATAATATTTACACATGATCATTTTAAATGTGAAAACACCTCCTGCCATGAAAGAAATCTCCCTTCGATCTCAAGTCGGTGCAGGTATTTTCAATAGGGTTATGTCACTGCTTGCTAAAAGGCAATGCATTTGCATCTTCTTTGCATTATTTATTGTTATCCTGCAGGCCAGATTGCCACACTAATCATGATACGTGTCACTGAATTTTATCAGCTTCTGCTAGCTTCTACTTTCAAGTGGTGCCCCTGGACTTTAGGAAGAGAAATGTCAGTGCAAGTCTTTTACACCTGTTACACAGCATAGGTGGATGCTGCTTGTTGTCAAAGTCATGCAGAAAAATGTCTCTCCTTCAGCAGCAGCTCCTGGTACTGTGACCTTACACATCCTTAGCAGACAGACTCTTTAATGCTTTCAAAGCCTTTAGAACCCCGTTGCAGGAACACTTCATAAGTTTATGCTTGACAGACCAAGGGGAGAATTTTCCAAGTTACTATGATGCGTGCTGCAATATGTGACATAGTAGGCAGTGCACGTGGTTAGAGGACAGCGGATGGTTGGGGTGGGGGTTGGTAAAGGTTTTGGGTGGTATGTGGAAGATTACTCCCTGCCTCTGCTACCGACTTTCTGTGTCACCTTGGACAAATCACCCACCAATTTATTACGACGTTCCTCATGTTTTGCATGTGTGGTGTATCCATTTCTTCTTTTCTTTTTATGTCTTATATCTTTGCAATGTTAGCTCCTTAGGGTGAAGACTGAGTCTTGCTGTGTGATTTTATGTTGCTTGAGAGAATGGGAACCTTGATTTGAGCTTGAGGCCACCCAAAATACAAAAAGGAAGAGTTTTGCATCTTTTTAAGGAAAAAAAAAAGAAGAAGTGTAATATACAGGGTGAAACCTGGAATCATCCTGATTTGCTGAAGGACTTGCTCCACTTTAACTTATTCTGTGAGACTTCGCCATGTCACAGCCTGCCTGTAGGTCCATATAAAGAGTATGAGTCTGCTACTGTGATTGGCAAAGACACTCTACAGCTTGAAAAGGTGAAATGAGGAGTCCAACGAAAGCTTTAGACTTTGTTGGTTGGTCTAGACTGGTAAATGAAATACTGTCACAGTAGGTATGGTTATTAAAATTTGAGCCAGGCCTTTGAATTGGCTATCAGAAAAGCAATATTCTTATGCTGTGGAAAAAGGTATTTCCTTTTCCTTCCTCCACCTAATAGGGCTTGAAGTTAGAAGTCCTTGTCACCTGTGCTGGTTCCCCTTCTTTGGTCCCATGTCCATTGCCCTGGCTCTGAATTCCTTGCCACCTGGAATTTCTTTTATAGTACACTGCTCCTGCTATTACCTACATACTACTGGCGGAATAAATCTATTTCGGGTGTTGATTAGGCTTCCCCATGTGAATAAGGAGTGAATTTCCTCTCATTTGCAATTTTGCACTGCTTGAAGTCCTAACCCAGGGCTGAGTTTTCTTTATTTCAGCCACCAAGAGAGCAAAAGCTCTGATGAGAGATGAGGGGAACAAGTGCTTAAATGCCACATGGTCTGTGGAGTTGCATTTTATTTGCATAAGTGGATCATCTAGGACATTTCTCTTAAATAACAGCATTCTAACCTGGGGTACCAGATATACCATTGGTGTAAATCAGAGCAACTTCCAAAGGACATGTGTTGATTTTACACCCACTGGACATGTGGCTCAGCCAGCCTGTGATTTTTAGCACTTAGTTTTCTTCATGAACAGAAAATAGCATTATCATTTGCCTGTGATAAGGATATCTTTAATCAGGAACTGGGATCTACTGTACTGCTAGGTGCCAAAAAGACAGTCCTTAATTTAGAAGCATCTCGGTGTAGCATAGAATTAGTCTACGAATGCAGGAAACTGAAGGAATAAAACAAAGTCATAACGAAAGAATATTAAAGCGTTCAATTTTATGTGGACATGACTTGTTTAAGAATATGTGTTTGTCTGAATTCTTTCCAGAGCAAATTTAATCATGAAGGAAGATAATTATTTTGTTTTCTTGAACTTATATACAGCTGCAAATGTCATCAGGGAGCCAAATTCTGATCTCATTTCCACCAGTAGGTATAAAGAGCGGGTCAAAGGAGTTATGTTATCACAAAGCTAAGATGTGCATCTTGACTATTATTCTTGAACAGATGTAGAAAAAGAGAGTTATTGGTTTGATAGCCCAGATTTAAATTATTTCTAAGAACGTCCTGCGGAAAGAAAATGAATTTGAAAAGATATTGTAAAGGAAAATTCATTTACATCTTTTGTGCAGAAAGAACCTGTTGAATGACATTTAAAAGAGGATTAAAGCTGATTTCTTACAAGCAGTAGAATAATCAGATTTCTAAGCTAAAGTGGAATTAAGGTCCTTCAATTCATCTGCAAAGCTGACTGAAGTTGAATCATCGTTCGGTAATTTACATGTCATTTACAGGGGCATTCATTGTGCTTTTAGTACTGTAAATATGATCTGAACAGCTTTTGATCTTTTGCAGCATTTGCAGGAACATATTATTGTTTCTGAGAAAAAAAAAGGAAGAGTTTTATACAAGAAAAAAATTCGTAACGCTTTTTTACAATGTCAAAACAAATGTGTCAACCAAATGGTAATATCTGCACTAGTTTCATTTATCTGCACACGGTGGTTGTGAGGTTTAATGATTGTTTGTCACAAAAATACATTTTAAGAGAAGCAAGCAGATTGCTGAGTAGCAAACATGTTTTATGGAATATGTAACATTGTAAACACATTTCTGTTTCAATAGGATTTACAGAGGATTGCAAAATGAATGTGTTCATACAAAATGAGAAGGAGACAAAGCTTATATTTTCCTACCTAAGTATTTTGCATTCATTTGTTCTTACTAGAAGGATTCATTTGCTACAATTAAAATTCACACCTTGGTACTTTTTTGTACTGGACAAGTCTCACCTTTGAACTGGGACTAATTCTTCTGACATGTATTTGACCACAGCTCCCATAGCAAGAAAACCCTCACACATTTCCCACAACTGCCAACCTTGTTTATCCTGTCAATTGTCTCTTGAAGGATCAGATCTTTAACTGTGCCAGAGCCCAGGGAAGTCAATGAAAAGATTCCCAAAGGCTTTGAATCAGACTCCGGCAACAAAGCACCAGTAACTTCAATAGAGTTACACCAGTTTACTCCAGTTGAGGATTTGACCTAGCTTTTAATACTGCACTCATCACCATTCTGAGATTCATCCTCAACGCTTCTTGGAGGCACAAAAAAAGAGATGTTCTAAAACCAGAGTTTTGGCTGGGGGTAGGGTAAAATAAGGTAGTTTTTATTTAGAAAGATAATAGCTCAGTCAAGTAATTATTAAATAAACTATTGGGAAAGTTTGGATAAGCTTATGGAATGATGATGTCTTAGAACAAATCTCCATCTATCTGAATAGCACTGTTGGCACGGATTATAGAGGGAACAGTGATAACATTTATCATATGTTATTGACAACTGATTTATTCTGAGATCAGTCAAATCAATACCTGGAGACCTCTGTAAGGCTTGTTTTTTGTCCATCACATTATTTGCCTCTTTTTGTTGACAACGGTTTCAAGAGTCTTTTCAGGAGGGTGACATGGTAGCCACACAAAAAAGACACCAATTCGTTGTCAGTCAGCATGGGTAGCTTTAATGTTATGATTATAAGACTCCATCTCACGACACAAAAGCCAATTAAAAGAACAAAATCTAATATTAATTATCCTTAAATGTATATCTAGATTCCAGCCAATGGAAATGGACAGATGCATCCAGAAGTTTTTTTAACTTGTTCACTTCAAGCCCCAATTTTAGGATCTGATGAATCACCTTTTGGAGTTTCTGCATCATTCCATTGATGGTAGAGAGCCTAATGAGCATATTTTATCAATTTTTTTTTTTAGGGGGCTGAAATTTGGCAGATTGAATCCCAACAATACTGATTTAATTTTCTATTTACTGGCAATCATGTTTACAATCTTAGGAGCTATGCTGTCTGATACTGGAGGTTTCATTTACCTTAATAGTAGGATGGTCACTGGATTTTAAATTTTAAGCCCTCATTAAGCCTCAGGTCATATTTCATTAATTTAATTAAAGCAAAGCAGTTCTAATTAGGTGAAAAATACTGAATCACAACCTGTTTGCTATATGAAAAGCCACAAGCTTAAAGTTTTGGAGTGATCTAAAAGGCATATAGAGGTGAAAATCCCCTTGACATTTTTAGACTCAAAAGACTATGAAATCCTATTAGCTTTGAAACCAACACCTCATATCTGTCTTTAAATATCCTTGCTCCAGTTTAAAGCGTCACAATACATATGGAATTAATGTCAATGTACACTGGTGTTCATACTTATATTTCACATATGTCTGTCTAGGAGAGGTCTAGGTTGTTCAATTTCTTTCTCCAGTTTGTGCTGCCGACCATTCCTTTCCCTCTTCCTGGAATATTTAGAGGATTTATTATCAGTTTAAATCCATTAACTATCAGATTCAGATGTGTAAAACTCCTCAATTTCCTAAATGACTTCTTGCATACCTGCTCAGAACTTAATCTTCTAGAAATTTTTGTTGTCTGTTTTCTGAAAAAAACCCAAACCAAACCCACATTTCAGTTCATCATCTTAAAGGTGAGTTTTCCTACAGTGTCTGTCTGTTTCTCCCCTGTGTCACTCAGGTTTCATTTCCTCCATCAGTTTATGGGTGGCATCCAGCATGAATAGGATGGCAGTGCACTTGCACAATATTCATAATACTTAGCACACTCCATACCGATTCCTATGGTTTATGCAGAACATCATCATCTCGTTCCATCCAGCCACTCATACTTCAGCCAAGAATTCTACATCTGTTGTGATGGTTAGTTCCCTCATATGGACCACTTGCAGGTGAGTGACCTTTTCTTCCTTCCACAAACCTGTCCACAGGCAGCAGGAGCTTATCTCAGAGGTGCCATAGCTGACCTGTTCTCATATGGACACTGATTTCACATCCAAAATTTCTTCTCCCTGTCTTCTCTCTTCTCTTTCTTCTTTGTCTTTCAAGATATGCTCAGATCTTATTTTTGGAATGTAACAATCGGTCTCATCGCATTGCTTGCTCTCTGTTAAATGAGCTTTATCGGGTTATCAGATTCTGATAGTCCTGTCTTGGCAACCTGGCAGCGCTCTGCAGTATGCCCACAAAGACTGAGTACATCGCTGTGTCATGCTGCCTCTATAATAACGTAAAGAAATTTCCCTTCCCCAAGAGCTGAAGGAATAAGAAAGGACAAGTGCTTGCAGCGAAGAAGAGACTATGAGACAGGAACATCCTTTGCCATGATCAGGTATCCTGTGTATCTGGGGTATGACAGGACAGAAGAGTGTATGGTATCTCCAGGCACAGACAATCCATGTACCTGACATCTGGATGTCAGGCAAGAATAACTGAAGCACTCAGTTGGACTTAATTCTTCAGAGTTAAGAAATGAAACAAGACATAGTCACTGGTGTGTCTTCTTCCATACAGGTGTCATCTTGGAAAGAAAACTAACCCCACTTTTCCTGCCTTTTTGGTCTGAATACAGGCATCATGCCCTTGGATCTTCTTCATCGCATGGCTAAAGGTTCAAATGAAGGTATGGGTGGAGGAGATCTTTGGAGATGTGTGAAAGCATGAGTTTCTGGATTTTTTTCAAAGGTCTTTATGTGTGTGTGTGTATGTGTGTGTGTGTGCGTGCACGGACATGTATGTGTGCAAAATGTTCTAAAAAAAGGCCAAGTGTCTGACTGCCCATGCTAGGGGCACATCTTTCTACTGTTTAGGAAGATATTGATGTTTCTGAGAGAAAAGTGCCCATAAATAACATAAATAATAGGAAAAATGATGAATCTATGGTCTTTTTTTTTTTTATTTCCTTGTCCCATTCCTCTACCTTTTCAGAGGAGTTGGTCTTTTAGTGACCATAAATCATCAGAGGCTTTATATATGTGGTGGCTCATCTCAAGCCCATGGACAGCTCAACTATAACTTCTAGCTGCCCCAAGAAAAACTCATACTGCTCATCTGTTTCAATGAATACTGATATATGACTCATATCCCTTCAGCATTTCTTCAGATCCTCAGCCCTCAAGTGAATACCCCAAAGGAAATAATTTACTTGGTCAGCTTTCCACAGATTTTGTGCCAGAAAACAGAATATTTTATTATCAGTCAGCTGAGTTTAGCTGTAAGTGACCAACAGGAGTTATCTTGGACACCATCAGGGCCACACGCTTGACTACTAGGTCTCCCCCTTGGCTGAATCCTTTTCAGCAATTTTCTAGAAGATATTTTTAGTGGTTAAAGGAACTAGAAATGCCTCCACCTTGCCTGCTCCATGTTCCCTTTGAGTTTTACACCATTGTGAATGAATGGCTATTTTCTGCTTCTCATCTACCTTGGGCATCTGTTTAGGGTTGGGTGAATTGGCCCCTGAAGATGTCTGCCTCTCTAATAACTCTAGAGGCATCCCACATGCTTGCCTGGATGAAACAAAACATCTGACTTTCAATTGGCTCTGTTAAAATGGGGTGAATCCCATCCTAAGTTGGCAATTTTATATTTTGGAAGCTGCAAATACAAAACTTTCCCCCACTTTGTCTGCTCTTAATTGTTCTTTTCAGTGCTTGTTGGTACTTCGTGTTCCTTCTTGTTGCAGATGACTGCCAACTGCTTTTCATTTACCAAACAAATAGATTATGGCACCATTTCAATGGAGTGATTTAATATTTTATTTCAAGATAAATTGTCCTCAAGCTTTTGGCTTCATTCATTGATGTGGGGAAATTGCCGTGCTAGTAATTATGTTTTTTTATAAAGCATCTAAAGACCTTTAGAAAGAGTTGCCTGAACTGATTGTTTCTCTCATTGGTAATACTACTCAATACATTAAATGACTCAGGGGTATTTTATAGCAGTCCTGACTCACTTCTGCCTTGCTTTGGGTTTACAGTATTAACACAGTTGAACAGCCACTGCACTACCAGAAAGCATAACAATGGTGCTATGGTTAAATAGAAGCAGTTGGATGTAGGAAACCAGGGTTCGACTTTATCTTTCGTATGGAATGCCCATCCTTACTGTCGTTATATCATTTTCCAACCATGGGCCCTTTGCCAGTCATCAGACCTGACCTCCTAAATGAATTGTCTTGATTCAGTGCAACTCACTGAGATCACCGTTTACGATACAGGTCTATCATTACTGCTAATATCCTTGGAGACCTGTCCCAGGAGTGCAGTACTGAGAAAATTTTGCTTGAAATAGTTTTTACTTCATCTGTAGTATTTGGTGCAACCACTTAGTAATTACTAAGTTTAATTCTAGTCTTTTTTTTTCTGTCTCTTCCAGTAGACTGAAAATCTTGACCTCTTGAAACCAGGGAAAAAAGCTTGCTTGGAAAAATTTTCATAATTTAGGAAAGGAAAAATGGAAAAGACCTAAAATATTAGTTTCAGATGTCAATCATACCATGGTGGCCTCCAGGCTTATATATCTCTCTTACCAGATAAGACCTTGTTCTTCTTTTAGGTCTCTTTTTTGGAACTATTACCTGAGAACCATATAGACTGTTTCCCTTTTCACCAACAGTGGCTGTAGAAACCTATTTTTTCCTCTTTGGAACACCTAATCATAGAACTCACATCCACAGAAATGTTGTATTTAAAGAAATATACATATAAATGGGAATATAAGTATCTGGGCTAAATAATAGCAAAATGTATTATTACTACTTTTTTTTTTTTTTTAAATTAACACTTCCTAGATGAATTTGAAGTTTAGTAACTACTTAGATTAGAACTGAAACCAGTTTCAATCTACCTTCAATTTACTGCTAATCATGTATTTGTTGTAAGAGCGTCTGTGTAAGGAAAAAAATTCTGAGAGCAAGAGCAGAATTCACACCATTTGTGAATATTTGAGGGACATCTATTTTTGCTGATGAGTCGTGTCTCATAATTGTGTTTTTGACTGTAATTCCCAAGTGGAGAAAACTGATGTACGCATATATATGCACACATACCCTCACACTACACACTTTGCCAACTAAATAAGAAAGACTGATTTTGTATAAATTTTTGTATGATATTCCAAGCAACACAAGACACTCTACCATCTATTAGCATGCCAACAAAACTGTTCTCTGAAGACTAAAGGAAGCGGCAATTCTTAGCTGAATTCATCCTCATGCCTTACTTTGGTAAGTCACCAGTTTCATATCTCTCACGTTAACTCAAGGGAAGTTTATATTGAAAAAAACCCCACAACAATCTGCTGGGTCACTCCCTAGCTGGTGGAAACTGCAGCAGCCCCGTTCTTTTTCCTTCCCGCTATCACGGCAGGCTGCAGGCATACGCAAAGCAAGCGTCCTAAGGGAGCAGATGCCAAAGCCATCTCACTTTCTACTCTGTCCATGACTGTGACTAGGAGTGGAGTGAAACCGGCCATAATGACAATGGAACATTTCTAAACCTGGCCAGATTTACATACCAAAATTCAAAATAAACCTTGTGCTTAATTACTCTGGTTGACTATTGGCCACACTATAGCAGCAATCCATTAAAATTCTTAATCTTCAATCCTGTTCACCTGGTAAAATGACAATAAAAACTCGTCTGGACTTGAAAAATGCGATTATCATAGTTAAGATCATGTTTGTGTAGTTGACTATATCAGGACATAAGCTCTAATGAGGACAAAATGGTTTGTACAGGTGTAGCTGAAAGAAGAATTTGGCTTTGGGTTGCCATTTTCAAAAGTAAGGGTTTTTTTATGACAGCAATTTACCGTCCTCAACTGGAATTCAGCTAGTTAGATTATTTCCTGAAAATAGAGAAGCTTGGGAAAAAAAAGCTCTTTTTCCGTTACAAAGAGCACATCAGCCAAAGATTTAGAGTAAACTGGTTATAAGTCTTTAAGAGGTGCAACACCAACCACATAAATGGAAACAGGAGAGAAAATATACAGTACCAACCAAATTTGTGCAATAATTAATCACAAAACACTTTGACTTCAAACTGAACCACAGCAGTGCAGCACTGGGTGAATTTTATCCTCAGAGTCCTACTTCGCATGGGGTACTGTGAGACTTAATTAATGAGCCTTTGCATTGTGGTTGGACATCCTCAGATAAAAGAAATTGATACAGAAGTGGAAAAGCAAACAAACGAACAGAAAGGGAAACAGGAAAATAATAAACCTCTACATGAGCTTGCCAGAGTTAAGATGGCATTATTTCAGCTGTGATTAAAGGATACAAGCGTTAAGGAACTGCAGCAGTGAGCTTCCTCTGTGGCAGAACACTGTGGTTTTATGACATAAAATAGGGCTGTTGAGTTGATTAGCAACAGTGTCCCTTAAAAAAAAAAAAAAAAGCAGCTTTCTATTCACATTCGGCTTAAATAATTAAAATGGTATTTACAAATGCTGCTAAGATCTTTTGTTATTTCGTTTGGCATGTGTTGCTTTTTTTTTTTTCGTAGGGCTAATAAGAAAATTGCAAACATACATTATTCTTCACCATTCTCCACTCACTTTCCTCCCACTGGCAACCAATCTACCAGAATTTTCTTCCATTCCCATTAATTGGTCCTTAGAGAGTCTCCCTCGCATACCTTTGCAGTGACAGTCAGTGAACATTTCTTAGTAATACTGAGTCAGAAGCCCTGTGATAGCTCGCAAGTCACATATTGAACTGGAGCTGTACTACTCCCTTCCATTATGTTTAATGCATGAGGCTTCTTAAATGGCATGGCTCAGGTGATGGATCATACTTTTACTTCCAGAGTATCATGAGTTTCTCTGGTTATTTCTTTAAGATATTTATATTTTTTTTTTCTCCTAATATAATGATTGCCTGGCAGTCCGTATCAAGTACAACAGCATGGCAAGCAAAATAGCCTCATGTTTTTTGAAGCTGCAAAATCACAATGTCTCAAGCGACCATAGCTCTACAGGGGAGAGGCAAAAAAAAAAAAAAAGAAGTAAAAAAAAATAGCCATATCTCCCAGACACTGATATTTTTAACATGTCTGAAAATTTTGGACTGAGAAATTTCAGTACAGTATGGAATCCACAGGGTCTTGCAGAATTCAAGTAATCCATGACATTTTTTATTTTAAATGCTTATTGCTCAGCAGTGCTACAAGGTCCCAGGTGAAATCAGGTGTCTGCTGTGCACACTGCTGTACATAGATGTAGAGAAAAAAAAAGCCTTCACTACCCCAAAATCTTCATAATCAAAAGAGGTGAGAGAAGCAATTATTCCCATTTTTCAGAGGACGAATGAACATGTGGGATGACGAAGTGTTATTCAGAGACAATATTCTACATATGTCCAATTTATTTGTTGTGTGGATGTTAGTAAGTTAGGTGCTGAAAACAGCTGGGTGGTTCAGGCTGGTGCAAGCTTCCTGCAACTGCTGTCAAAACGCAGTGGTTAGAAACCAAGGGCGAATTATTTTATATGTAAGTGTAGGAGTGGGAATAATTTCACCCACCTCTGGGTGCCCTGAATCTACAGTAGGTCTTTGTCCCCTTGATTTTCAACTGCCAGTCCAGAAAGGTGACAGTGTAATTAAGTTGCGTCACATCTGCTAGCCCCAGAGAGATGTCTGACACCCTGTGTCTGAAATACCTCTTTGTGTTCTATAATGGATTTTGAGCTCTAGTCTAAGGAAATTAGTTAGATTAACTTTATATCTAAGGAGAGAGTTAATAGAGAGTGCTAGACACCTCCAAGAGCTGATTTGGTCCTTCCTAATAGAGGTACCTGGAAAAGATGGGATGGTTCACATTCTGGAGGTGCCCAGCCCTTTCCATGGAGAGCAGAGGAAGGCTAGAAGCTTGGCATACGGAGGATACATATCACTGAGGTAACTAAATTCATCTGAAACCCTCCTCACATGACTGAAAAAAACCAAGCAGATAAAGCTCCTTTCCCTTTCTTCTTCTCCTTCTCCTACACTTAGGATCGAAGCCATGGAAGGTCACCTGAATTTCTTAAGATACATAAAGACAGTGAGGTGTTATGAAAGAGCAGAGCAGTTCTATATATCAAGAAAAAAATCTTATAATACACTTGACTGCAGACCCTTTGATAGAAGGGGCTATAACTAACTTTACGTCTGTACAGAAGTTCTCACCTTGAGTTGTTACCTTGCTAAAGCCCCTCTCTGCTGCTGCAGTGGGAGTGGTAAATAGTAATACTGTTGGAACCAATAATTTGTGATCCCAGGGTAGAAAGCATTCATATTACAATAGAATGGCTTTTCATAAAAAGTATTATCAGGAAGCATAACTATTACACAAACAACCCAAACATCTTTATTGTTATACATAGGAAAGGTAAGAATCAGATAGTGGACAAATATGTTACTGCCCATATTACTTTCTGTGCTCTTTCTCGAGATGGATTGCATCTACCTTCAGCTTCTCTTCTACCTATAAAGAGTGCCTGGGAATAAGGTGATGGGCTCCCAGATGCAGCTGGAAACGGTAATTTTGTTGATAGCAATTGTCACTGTGCTGAGTTCCCTTATGGACCGTTTTCAGCTGTGGATTAATGATGCACAGCTCACTGTATTTGGCTTCTCAAGGTGGTGAGGAAGTGTCAGTGTAGTGATGTATGACCTTTTTCATCTTAATTCCTACAGGTCTTCATGCTAGGAGACAGTCACTGAGAAAATATCTTGAGTGTGAGAAGACCATGCGTTTAGTTTCTGTACAGCAAAGGGCTACAAAGATGATTAGGGGATTGGAGCATCTTT
>RSEF01000003.1:117507042-117520396 GCA_003993805.1 Himantopus leucocephalus
TCCAACTCTGAAAATTCCGTGATTCCGTGATTCCATGATTATTCTGGTACAATTTTTGGCCTGGGATTTTAAAATCTTATGTAGGTTTAAATAGGAATTTATTGATGATGCTAAAACCTAACTTGAGCAAGATTTTTATTAAATTCAATGCCTTAACGAACTGGGACTGTTACAGTAAAGGCTCACTTTAGTTGACTTTCCAGACCATGCTGTTCCAAGATTTAGAAAACCCAAACCAGGTAGAATGAAGAAACATGGATTGGGAAATAATAGCTGAGTTACCAAAAGTTAAGGAGCTGAAAGGGACACAAATTAGAGTGTAAAAGATTGACAAGAATGGCAATAAAAGCCTGCGAAGAAGGAAGCCAATAGGGTACAAAGGCATCCATTTAGAGCCAGTAGCTTTCTTTTTGACTACCCAAGAATATTATATTCATTGTGAACAGCAGATATGCAAACTAAGAGCCAACAGATCATGCCTTTTTGAGCCTCTGACAGTAACCCAATCATCTGAGGCATATCCAGGGCCACATCTGTCCCTGCCTGGCGTGAGGAAGGGAAGGAGGAAAGAATGGGGCAGCTGTCCTCCAAGGGTTGCTGTGACTGGGATGGTTTGCCACTGAGGCCGGGATGGGAGGTGATACTCCCGAAACGAGCTCTCTAATACGCCTGGCATTCAGGCACTCACTCATCTGGGCTCTTTGTCAAGTTTCGTTTTCCACCCTGGATTGCAAGATGAATGCTTTCCTAGCAGCAGTTGTCACTGGAAGGATGGAGGCTGCTTCACCTTTCATTTGCACGCACATGCATAGTGAGGTGCATTGATGTCACAGCAATGCGAAGAAGGGAATGGGTAAATAAGAGCCATCCCATTGACTTGAAAAGGGGGAGAAAAAACACCAACCTGGGAGCTAAAAAGTGCTGCGGTTTCTCTCCCTGATCCTTCCGCATACTCTGCCACTCTGCACAGGAATGGTCGGAGACCAAACCTTTGCATGGTTGGAATTTGCCACCACATTGTTCCCCTGTCTACACCAAAAGGCATCTTGCACGAGGCAAAATCTCATGTAGAGCCTTTTCTTGCCTCTCTTGCAAATTTTCTGTGTGACAGTGGGCAAATCAGTTAGGTTAACATTTTAGCCTTGGGAGCCAAATTAGTTGTCTGAGGGTATATTTGTGCAGCAGGGCTAATTAGTTTCATCTAACTGCCGTCCTAACCACAGCTTCCAGGAAGCTTAAAACTCAGCAAAGCAAGTTTGCATCTGTCTGCAAAATATTGCCTATGTCTAGCCAGAGACTATATTTAGGCACTCGGGTTTTGGAGGTGTTTCGTGCGCCTGGGTTTTTCAAACTCTGCTGGGGTTTCGTGAGGGTATCTCAGAGCTTATTGAGTTTGCTCCATAAACCATGGGAATGAGCTCTCTGCCTGAAGTCAGTGGGAATAAGGCCTTAATGAGCACCTCTGAAACGCCCAGTCCTAGTGTGCCGATATTTAATGTATTGAAAAAGGGAGGCAATAAGCTGAGTACAAAAATGGAGAAAATAAGTGAGTTGCCCAAGGTTATTTGGAAAGGCTGTGGCAGAATCCTGGTGGTCCTCGCAAGATGCCTGTCCATCCTACTAGCATCCTTGTTTGATTTTCTACCACTTTTAACTCAATATAAAAAGATATTCACATTATGTCTCTTTAAGTTAGATTTTCTGCTTTATCTGGTCTAATATATAGTGCTTTTAAACTGACATCTTGGCTCTGGTTTAGCCCCATCATATTTTATTTAGCCAGCCTGATCCTTTGTGCCAGAGCAGAACAACTGCCCTTGAGCAAATCCTGCTCACCAGTATTCCCAGATTATGAGTGGGAAAACTGAGGCACAGAGGTGAAATTGTTTGCCTGGGACAAACTGGAGAGCCTGTAGTAATGCCCATACAGGTTCGGTGTGGGCTCCCTTGCCCCTTAACTATCCCTTTTTCCTCATACCTTGAATGCAAGTGAAGTTAGGGAATAGTGCCATTTAGGATAACTATCCCTCAAGAAACTGGTAGGATTTTGCCACTGGCTTGAAACAGTGGGGAATCTCCCTTGTCTTCTTTCTGCATCTAAGCTGGGGATTTTTGGATCACCTCATGTTACGAGTCCTTCCCCAGCTTGGAGCTTTCTCCTGGAGGCCAGGAGGTCTAATGGTATGAGAGCGGGTGCGAAGGGTACAGCCTTGGGGAGGAGGACAGTGCCCTTTTCCTCTAGTTTCTTTTTTGGTTAGTTCCTCCCCATGTGGTCCAAGTGTAGGGAGCTGGAGGGATGCGCTGAGCCAGGAGGAGGATAAACCCACGCTGGGCTCTTGACAGCTTCAGTCATGCATTCCCAATTAAAATAACCAATTCTGCTAACAGGCTGGAAACACAAGGAACAGCCACCTGTGGAGGGCAAGGACCCACAGAGAGGGCTCAGGAGTGTGTCAAGTGGGGGCCACCTCTCCCCGTTGACTCCAGGAGCCAGGGTTGACTGTGCTCTTCACTTAGACCACTCAGTTAAGGGTCTAAGGGTAATGGGGATGAAGTTGGACGTATGTGTGTCTGTACCCCTGCTTTCCATCTGTGAAATGGAGAAAGCACTTCATTGTCTAATAAGGATTATGGAGTGATAAATATACTCAAAACAGTGTGGAGACAATATAGTCTAACAGCTGGCTGTGGTGGACAGGCAGACACTAGGGGAAACTTGTTGGTGACCACTTATTTCAAGATGAGACTTAAAATCAGAAAGCCACCTCCCCTGGAAGTTGTTAGTCACATCTGGGGACATTTTGCACTCAAAGGAGGCTCCTCAGGAGCAATCTGAGGTTGCAGGGCTTCCCAGGAGGTGACACTGGCCCTCCAGCCTATGCGGACCGGCTGAGATCCTACTGTCCCTCCTCAACAGTCCCTGCACCCCCCGGGTTATTCAAGGTTTGTCTTGTGAGCTGAGAGATCTGGCCAACAGGACACCAACACCAACTTTTCTGCCCATGTGAACCAAACCCTTTTTTTTGAAGATATTCCTGAAAATCCAACATATCCCTTGGTTTTGGCTGTCCATAGCTATAAGCCTGAACACACGCGCTTTGAAGAGATGCCTCACAGCCATGGGCCACATCCAGGCAGTGTGGTCAGGTCCCTGGGAACTTGGTAGGGAGTCTGCAGTCCTGTTTGGAACATGAGGGCACCACGTCACCACCCTTCCCTTTTTCATTCTTGGCACCTCTTGCCCTGCCAAGAATTCCTTATGTTCCCTTACGATGCTTCGCACAGCCCTGGATGTGTGACACTGGCTCTTGCCTGTGCTCTCTAGGCTCGGCCATATCTCATGCCACAGGAGATAATGCATTAAAAAAAATAATCTCAGACATTACCTTCAGCAAAGAAGCAGTTGGTCCCTTCATCCTCCTCTCCTGGGTCCTTTGTCGTTTCATAGCAGCCCAGGGGTGTTGTCTGGGCTGGCATCTGCAGCGAGGGGTGTTTTCCTCCTCGTCAAGGTTTCCCCAAGGAAGCAGGAGCTGGTGTGGTGAGAGATGCTGTCCAGCAAGCAGCCTATGCCTGGGGGTGCCGAAGAGTCTCTTAGCAAAGGCTGAGGCTTAAAAAAGCACCTGAAGCAGCTTAAACTACTGACCCCTCTGCGTGCGTGCGAGTGTGTATGGGGAGGTGGGCATTTCCCCCTCTCCCACTCTCCTCTACACAACTGCCTCCGTTTTTTCCTTCTCCCTGGTGACATTAATGATAAATTCCCCTCCCCTCACTCAGTTTTCTACCGTCCAGGCTCATTTCCCCCACCTTGCATTAGCATCCTCTGAACTCCCTTGCCAGGTCTATCGCTAAGGGCTTTCCACCAGTGTTTCTGTCTCATCCCGCTCCGGGCAGACCAGCCTTCTGCAACCCTGCCATCGGGTCGCCCGTTGGCTCTTCACATGCATCTTCCTCGTCTCTCTTCCCCTCTCTGCCTTGCTCTGCCCCTGAGATGCTCGCCTGCCATCCCCGCGTGGTCCCTGCCCTGGCAAGCTGTCACGGTCCCTTTTGTATCGCCTACCCCCCGGGCCAGCCCACCCCATCGCCCCGTCCTCCCACCTGCCCGCGTCCTTTACAGCCTGTGGCCATTCCCGTCCCTCCTGTCCACCTCAATCACCCCGCTGACAGCGGCACGTTGAGTGACACAGCTTCAGCTGTCCCGTGCCGGGACACGTCTTCATTTTATCCCTTTTTCCGATGCTGCAGCTCAGTCCCACCACAAAAAAAAAAACAACACAAAAAGACCCCCCAAAACCCACCAAAGATTTCTGAGAACAGATGCATTTTTTGCAAGTACATCAGTTTAATATTTCAATGGCCAAAGGGTTGCTGCAGGAGGAGGAGGGAGCTGGAGCTGGTCTGAAATCCTGGTGGGGCTCTCTGGTTAGTGGAGGTGGTCGGGCAGGACAGGAGGAGCTGGGCTTGTGCAAACGTTGGGGTCAGACAACAGGGGCTGAGCCCAACCACCTTCACTGGTCGCACTGGTACAGCCAGGAATACGAACCGTGCCCTGGGTCCTCCCCACCCCGGTGTCTTTAGAAGTATGCCACTCGCTATAATTGCCTTTTCTTTTCTTCTCCATCAAAATAGCACCCCTGGGAGACTGGAAATGAATCCATTTGTAGGGGTGGGTGTTTGCAGAGAGGTTTTGACCAATCTCTTGTCCGGCAGATAATATTAATGGGGTGTCTGAGCGCCTCAGAGTGCTCTTAAGTCCTCATCCCACTCGGAGAGGGAAGTGCTATCAAAATGTCATTTACAGTTGGGAAACTGAGGCACAGGATGGCATGCCCAAATTCTTGGAAGGAGTTTACGGCACAGCAAGTACTTAAAAAATCACACCCTTTACTCTGCATATAAACTACTAAATTAAATATGACTGGCACAGTTGCCTGGCCCTGGTGCCAAATGGCCCACATGGGTATTATTTAAGCCTTCTAACCTCCAAAACCGGATTGCTGCATCCAGCTGCCTGTCAGGAGTTGTCTTGTCCCGTGCAAACTTTTGAACTGTGCCTGGAAAATGCTGGGAGAGAGGAGGTGTCTCTACCAAAACCGTGCCAAGGATCTTCCAACAGTGAGGATGATCGAGTTCCTGCACCCAGCAGTGTTACTTGGTCCTGTTTCATCTACTTGCGCTTACAGACACACTTACCACAAGCTGTCTTTCACCCTAGAGCCTGCTCCCTGCTGAGCACCCTACCCCATCCTACTACTTCTTCTGTCCTACGGGAGCGTTCAGACCTCTGGCAGTGACTTGCAGGGTTTTTTTGGTCACTCTACTTTTAACGTGAAAAAGTTTCCCTGCTAAAAAAGCTTCAAAAGAAGAAGAAAAATGACATTAACATTGATGCTTGGGCAGAAAATGGGGAAAAAAATGATACATACTTTTAAAAGCTAGTTTGGTTCAGGTATCGTAAGAGTCTGGTAAGGAGCAGTGTGACAGTTTTCCGTTTCAATTTGCTTCTTTAACTCTGAGAAAGCTGAGGACGTTTCCAAATTCTGACATAAGAAAAAAAAAAGAAAAAAGGAAAAAAAAAAAAAAGAAAAATTAAAAAGGGGAAAAAAAGTGAAACTCAGATATGTCACTTAGGAGGATGCATTGTACTGCTCCAGTCATATCTGGTGCAACCCTGGCCACGGTAAACAACAATAATATTAATTAAAAAAAAAATCTGACCTGTTGTGGGGTTTTTTTTGAACTGAATTACTGAATTCACAATTGTGTATAACTATGCAACTTAAAAAATTCATATTTTCTTTAAACATTTTTCCAGTGTTTAGATTTTTTTTTTGGATAGTAGGGACAAAATGCTTATTTGATCAGCACTGTGAAAGATAATGGACTGAGAAGGAGCATTTCACCCCCTTAAGCAATATGAATAAACTACTTAAAATCCAAAATCTTCTGTCCTTCAATGCAAAGTGTTCTTGGCGTTGCTTGTCCATGATACTTCATGGATGATGCTCAGGGTCCTTCCCCATGGGCGTTTGCTCCTCTGAAGCAGAGTTCAAGCCTGGGAGGATGCAGTGCACGGGGCGGGGGGGGACACAGGGCTGTTGGCCGCCCCCCAGAACAGCTTTCATAGCTGACGTGCTTTGCAGAACAGGTGGGTGCTCCTCGTGGTGTGAGCCAGGGGTACGAGGGTGCTGCACACATGGGGGGTCACCCTCTGCCTCGGAGCCTCCTGAAAAAGCCGTCTGTGGTCAAAGGGGGCAGGAGTGGGGTGAAAAGAAACGGGACAACAAGTCTGAGCACCTCATCTTTGCAGCATAGCAGAGCCCCCGCTGTTGGCTTTCGCATGGGCTCAGCATCCCGGGCCGCATCCCCAGCAGCGTGGCCAGCAGGGCGAGGGAGGGGATTGTGCCCCTCTGCTGCGCTCTGGGGAGACCCCCCTGCAGTGCTGCCTCCAGCTCGGGGGCCTCAGCACAGCAGAGACATGGAGCTGGTGGAGCGGGGCCAGAGGAGGCCACCGAGATGCTGCGAGGGCTGGAGCCCCTCTGCTGGGAGGACAGGCTGGGAGAGTTGGGGGGGTTCAGCCTGGAGAAGAGAAGGCTCTGGGGAGACCTTATTGCGCCCTTTCAGTAATTAAAGGGGGCTTATGAGAAAGATGGGTAAAAACTTTTTAATAATGGCTGTAGGGATAGGACAAGGGGTAACGGTTTTAAACTGAAGGATGGAAGGTTCAGACTAGGTATAAGAAAAAAATTCTTGACTGTGAGGGTGGTGAGCCCCTGGCCGAGGTTGCCCAGAGAGGTGGTGGATGCCCCATCCTTGGAAACGTCCAAGGTGAGGTTGGATGGGGCTCTGAGCAACCTGATCAAGTTGAAGATGCCCCTGTCCATGGCAGGGAGTTGGTCTAGATGACTTTTAAAGGTCCCTTCCAACCCAAACCATTCTATGATTTTATGATTCCATGATTCTATGATCTTTCCATTCAACTGTTTGAACCGTAGTTGTAGTGGTGTTAGTGCTATGACATAGGCAACTTGCTCCTGGGAAGCACAGCTGGAAAAGCATGTTGGTCTTACCAGGGTGCTGGAGACAATGCCGCTCTGCCCTCCCCTTCTCCAAAAGCTGTAGCTGAATCAAGTTGGTGGGAGCACAGGTTCAAGGCCACCATGGAAAGAAAGGAAAAGGGACAACGACACATCTTGTGCATGCCAGCAATGTGTGGTTGAAGGGAAGAGGACATGACAGGGAGAGGAGACCCTCATGTCTCAGTTTACCCACTTGCAAAAGAGGGACAATGATACTGTTGACTTTCCATTGCCCGCTTGTAGTTTGTCCAGGTTCTGCATTAATCTTGCCATGGAAAGATTCCGTTTGGGTGGCTGAGGGCTGATGCTCTCCTGTAACAGCCCGGGGTCGACACTGGGCTGATTGTGGACATGTCAAGCTGAGACTGAGAGCAGGGTTTGGTGTCACTGGAGCGTGCCGGTGCCTGGAGGCAGTGCCAGGTTTCACGAGGATGTGGGGACGGCAGCTGGGCACAAGTTGGGCATCTGACTTCTTCTGCGGCCACGTGGAAGCTGTAAAAAGTAGATATTTTCTATTTAGAGCTACTGATACACCTTGTAGTGATATCGAGAGCAGCAGTTTAGTCCAGGGACCCCACATGCTCCCATGCGGTCATGACATTAATCCTGGCTGGCCTGAATTTCCTATAAGGTTGTCAGCTTGTTCCTATGGAAAGATAGGTGATTGTCCCTCTAAACCCACCACCTTGGTCCATTGCACACACTTGTGAGTTGAAACTTGCAGTGCAAAAATAGTTGCTCTTCTTTTTTTTTTTCATTTTTTGCTAAAATGTCACCTGTTTGAAAGAGAAAGGTTAAATGAGCTGAATTTTTTCTTTTTTTTTTTGAGTCCTAGGTACCTTGGTAATAACCCATAGGACACAAACTGCCCAAACAACATTCACTTCGTTTTTATTTTATTTTTATTCAACACTTAAATATTCATTGGTGTCTGGGTAAAACCAGTCCTCCTCAGTGTTCCATGCCAATTACCATTCATGAAACAATTGATACGATGGATAACTATAAACTTGCCAGGTGACTGTTTCTCTTGTAGCGTTTGAACCACCGTGACACTAACCAAGAAGAGATTAATTTCTGTGTAAGGTGACCGGTCTCAATAAGAAAGAGAAAAATGTAATCATCACTATATAAAGGCATTTTGTATATTTAATGCAAAAGACCTACCTAAACCTTCTGGATGGGATTGCACCTAATTTTTTCTTTATTGGCCAAACACGTCTTCTCTAGAGTTATCCTCCCTATGTAAGACATTTATTCAGTAATAGATTGTTGGCAGTGCAAAGAGTTTATAAAATCATGAAAGAGTGAAAGAGTTTATAAATATCAGAGCTTTTCACAAGTGTTCAGATGGAGGAGTTGGGATGGGAAGGCAAGCAGAGCCTATGAGATGAACAGTTGTAGTGATGTCAACTTCTGCTGTGGCAGATAAATGAACAGATGCTTAGGTCCAGAGTGAAAATGTTCTGTGATGTGACTGTGCTTGATCTGATAAACTGAGCAGAGTCACACCGGGCTTTCTCCCGAACAGGAGGGGACAGCATCCCTGCTGCCAGAGGCTGGATGAGGAGTCTGGGGAGGTGGCTCAGCCTGATCCCCTCTAAGCTGATGATGGATATCTAAAACCTGGACTTCCTGGTAATTTTGTATGGTAGTTCTGGTATTCTTAGCTGAGGCAAATAAAGTAATTTTGCTTTGCCACTTTGTTTTCTTTGCCATTGTAACCCTGTAATACCTACCATCACCTTATAGCTTGGCTGATTGGAGGAAAGCAACCTGCAGTGGTTGTTTTTTTCATGAGTGGTGAAAAACTTGGGTTCTTTTCATCTTGGATTTCACTAGCAACTGTTATTCTTCAGAACCCCTTCATTAAGGGTCCTTTAAGTGTGAGAGTAATACAGATGCCGTTTATTTTGCACAGTATTCTGTTGCTTTACTGACCTAAGCAGCACATGCTCCAGATATTCTTTTGTAACTGTGCTGTGGTGCACCAAAATCCGTGGACTTTCCTCATTTTCACCGTGGGTGTGAAGTCTCTGAGTGAAGTAGAGAATATTGTATTTCGACACAAAAGGTTAATCTTTTTTGGGGGCTTCAGTGGTGGTGAAGAGATTGATTTTTGTTTCTGTACGTTCCCTGGAGGGATGCAAAGAGGATGGAGGGGAAAAGATCATCTGCCCTTCTGGCTGTGCCTTCATTCACACTGCCTGGGTAGAAGTGGCTAGGAACAAGGAAAGTTGTGGTGCCTCACACCTGCTTGCATATTTGCGGGGGTGGAAAAGAGCAGATGTCCAGAGCTGCCAATTCTGGGAGTCCTGCAGGAATGCGGGGCCTGCGACAGCTGATTGAGCTGGAGAGGGTTTGGGTGGGGGAGCGTGCCTGCACGCTGCCTGGGAGAGTAGGTGATGGGGAAGGGAGGTGGAAAGTTGGCGTAGACTCCAGAATGAAAAAGGCTGTTTGAACCTGGAACGCTTGTGGCCTGGATGCGGAAATTATGTCCTCTCCCCTTGGGAGACACCCAGTCTTAGAGTCTGTGCTTGATTTTGAATGTGCCTTCTGGGTTAGTCGGTGGGAAGATCAGGTTGCTGACCTCTTCAGACCTGGCCTGATAACCTGGCCTGATACAGCGACTGCCAACAGATGTCATCACTTCAATTCTAGTAATCCACTTCAACTCCAACAGTCCCTTGCACCGTTACTAGGGGACAGCAAGCACAGGAGGAGACAATAATCTCAAAAAAAAGGCGAAGTAGCCTGGTTTACACCCAATATTGACTAAATCTCCTAATAAAATGTCCCAAACCTTGGCATTTTCTGAGCTGGCTGTTGTTGAGTTTGATTTGACAACATGTTTGGTTTGAAAGCATCTGAGTAGAGCTCCACTGAGTGGGTTTGAAGAGAGCAAAGACTGCAAAGGCCCTCAGCTCCTCCCAGCAATGCCAGTAGCTCATGTGGCAAGTGCTCCTTGTTTCCCGTATTAGGGGTTCCCCAGTCTAAGGGATCTGAAGTATTATTCCCCGCTTCATCAGGCTGATATCCCGTTATGGGATATCATTATTAGCTCTTGTGAAATCAAGGTTTAAACATTTGAAGACTACAATGAGTTATGCAAACAGCATAGTGCTGTCCAGCTGTGGGCATAGATGTGGTAAAAGAACAGGACAAAATTAATAATAATGTAGAACATGAGGATGTTATCTGCTTTTGGTGTTGGACTAATGAGAGCAAAATGGCTCATGAGACATTTAATACCTTCACAAACTCATTGTCTGAGGATCCAAGATGACATTAATCTCATATTATTCCTGATGTTGTCCTTACTGATAGATAAAAAGACCATAAGTGAAGACCTGAATACCTTAAGTGAATTACCCAGGGTCCCCTGTAAGTCTAGGACGGACCTGGCAAGTGAACCTGTGCTCCGGGTAGATCCACCTTTTAGGACATCCAGTCTCAGTTATGGAGTTGCCACTTTAAATCTCCAGACACTTTCTGAAAGCTAGGAAGAGAGGAGAGAGATTTCTGAGGCCATCCAGTAGTAAAGGTGGGTCAGGTAAGTTTGCTGGGAAGGCCACAGTCTCCGTTTCTTTGGTCCTCTTACCTGATGAAGCTCAGGAGCACCAAGGGTGCTGCCCTGATGCATGGCCAAGGACTCACTGCAGCAGCAGGACTGCTTTTTTTAGCCATTGCCTAAGCCAGAAAGCCACTGTCCCACTGACCTGCTGAGTTGGTCAGCTTGTAACTATCTTAATTTATTTGCATGAGAATAGGAGCAGTGCATTCCTGCTGCCTTCTCCTCTGTACAGGGACGTCTTTCTATGCAGGACAGCTCCATCTACCTTCAAGGCTGGAAAAAGGATCCTGGAGAAGCATTGTTGAGCTCTGGCACATATTTAGAGGAGATAAAAAAAATGATGCCTTAGGGTAGTGTTTCGATCTCATCCCACTGGTGTTTTTCCAATTAAGCAGATTAAGGAGGATCTCATCAAGGCCCAATTCCGTGCCTGGCTTTTGGAAAATAGCCCGCAGGCAAGCAGGCATGTGCACTGGTTGCATCAACCTGTGCATCTTTGTCTTTCTCAAGTGTGAAATTTACTGCCGCTGACTGCCAGAGGAGGGAAAAATCCTTCCTGCAAGTTCCAGGTAATTTCAGGGCTCCTTCCAGCACTCAAGAGAAGAGTTTATCTCATCCTTTTCTCCGTTCCCCATCCTTGCAGCTGCGAAGAGCGAGTGGCCAGGGTTCCTCGGCAGCCCCTTGGGGTCACAGCACGGCTGAGCAGATCCCGAACCCAATACCCCAACTCGGAGTCCCTCGGGGGCGGGCGATTACCAAATTAGCACCTTGTACCGAGAACTCGTCCTGAGAGCTAATTGAGCTGGATTTACGGGCACGGGGTTCAAATGGGGGTAGCGCCAAACTTTGTGCGACTTAAATAAATAGACTTCCCACCAGTCCGGCCAGTGATTTGAAGCCCTTGCAGATGTACCTCCAGCCTTGGCTGTACCTCCACCCGGGAGCTGGAGGCATGGTCCCCGGCCCCCCAGCTGTTGCCCTTGAGGTTTACACAGCTGCCGCGGGGAGCCGGGGAGAGAGGGGTGGGGGGCACAGCCTCCCGAGCGCCTTGGTCCCGCAGCGGGGTCAGAGGTGGACGCGTTTGGGCTAAAAGAGGAACAGGTGGGTAAAGGGCTGACAGCGGGAACACTGGCACTTTTATTTTTTAATGGCCCTTCTTCTCCCCCCAGTACACGCACATACGGCACTGGAAAAGGAGACGTGACTGTCTGAAAAGCATCCGACTGCCCCCCTCCCTAAAAATAAGGGGATTGTCTTGCTTTTGGGGGCTGAATATTCATTCAATTTGCATTTTAACCCACGCAAAACTTCTAAAAGCCTTATCACACGGACTCGAGAGAGAAGGCTGTGATTTCTCATCCCACCTGTGTGCTTTTGTCTTCTCTTTTTCTATTTTTTGCATTGTTGTCGGGTCGATGGGTCTGTGCAGCAAGGACAGGGATATCTTGTTTAAAGCTGTGTGAGTAACCGGTTATTCAGGTCTCTGGCAGTACTGAAAAGCTGGAGCAAAAAAAAGTTTTGCTGTGGTTTAACTGAATTGTTTTTTCTAAGACTGGGAAGGAAACGGCTTCTATCTGGATTCGGGCAGTTTCTGAACCCTATGAACATTAGGAGAAGAACAGAAGGGAATGTGAAAGAAGTGGTTTTGAGTGGGAAAACAAATTAAGAAACATAGCAGTAATACCAGCAAGTGTGCTGGGCGATGAGCAACCCATCAGGGGGGTCAGAACTGAACCCTGAAACATCACTGAGACCTTCATTTAAGACAAGAGCAATGCTCAGCTACCAAATCTGTCCCATGCTTGTACCAATGGTCAAGATACTTGCGCCAACAGTCAAGAATTTTTTTTTCCTTTATTGTCTCATCGATGTTGGAGTGTTATTGTCCCAGCCTGGTGGGACTGAATCCTCCCCTCTGCTTTCAGGGACCTGTATTTCTGCTTAAAGATGGTTATGGGAATGGCCAAGCTGATCCATAAGCAGAGCGCATTGTGTGTGCAGGCACCTGAAATACTTGAGAAAAAGGCTTTGCTCTTGCTGGATAGAGTGTAAAACTCTGTTTGCAGTGTAACTGCTGTTGTTGAGCTAATGTGGGGGCTCTGTTACTTCCAGCAACCAGAGATAGCTGAGAGCGGTGGAAATACTGCTCCTACATGCTGGTATTAGGGCAGGTAAGTAGTGTGTCCATAAAAACCAAGGTTAATCAAACCTATGGTGAAACCTATTCTTTGACCTTGGCAATACAGGGTAGAGTTAAGATTATTTAGGTACTTGCACTGCTTTCTCATAGTCTATCAAGCTTGTTGCTTGTCTGTGTGTCTTCTGTGAGTTTGTGGTTTTTACTCCCAAGAGAAGGACAATATGCCTAAGAAGCATCTCACTGACTGGTACACAAATATGATTCCACCTTAGTAGGGGTCCGTCTAGGAGTACATTGTGTTTGACATTGGATTAAAGAGTTAGGACTGAGAGAGACCATTAATGCTCCGCTCAAACCCACTGTGCGATGACAGGCTGTGGAGCTTCATGCAGGGTGAATGAATGAGACCAAATCCCACCCCAAAGATCTGACAGCAGAAAAAGATGTCACCTTCTATTAAGTGGATGGCTTTACACATTTTCCTGCATGACGGGGATCATTGTAAGTTCTTCTTTTTTTCTTTTTTGTTTTTTTTTAATTATTTTTGTTCTTTTTTTTTTTTTT
>RSEF01000003.1:117528837-117538960 GCA_003993805.1 Himantopus leucocephalus
ACTTGATGATCTTCAAGGTCCCTTCCAACCTAAACCATTCTATCTATGATTCTATCAAATCTGAGTCCCCCATAAAACTCACTGGGGCTCAGGACCATCACACATTGCATGGTTCCCAGTAAGGCGACCTGTGCGGTTTATAACCCTGGGAAAGGGGGGAACCTCGCTGTGACATCCCTGCTGAGAAGCAGCGGGGTGTCCCCACCACCTGGAGGGGGCCCATCAGGGAAGGGGCTGACACGGTCCTCCAAATTCACCCACCAAAGAGGAGCATGAGGCAGGAGGAGGCAGCACGGAGCAGCTGCCCTGGCACTCATGAAACAAAACCCCAACGTGCTTCACTCCAAACACCCAGCACGGTCCCCTCGCGCCCTGTGCCACCTTACATTGCTTGGGCACAGAAATATTTGCCCAAGGGACGGTTTATTGGACTGTCTTCTTCCTCACCGGTCCTTTCAGCTGCTTTTCCCCTCTGAGACTTCCTTGCTCCTTCGGGGTAACTCAAGTTTCATCCCCCCGGACACGTCGCAACCCCCTGATTTCTGCTGGGAAAGAACAAAACGATGCCGTAACATAAAGGACAGCCATAAAATACGGAAGAAGAAGGGTGAGGACGGCCTCTCCCCTTCTTTTCACATCGCTGTATCCGTCGGTCCGCGGCGCCGGCAGCAGCCAGCCCCGCCGTGGGAGAGCGGGCGGCGGAGTTGCTGCAGCAACGGCTGTGAGAGGCAGAGAGTTTGTCGCTGCCGGCCTCTTTGAAGGGCGATGTGAAGCTCCTGTGGTTGCCCTCCATCCACACAATGCGGCTTCTATTTGTGCCAGGGGGGCTGCTTCCCCCACGCTCAGGCTGCGTGATGAATCCGTCTGGTCCCCCCCCTCCCCTCGCTGCTCGCCCGAGGGATGCAGCTCACTCGGAAACGATGCTCAGACCCCCTCTCTGAGCCCCAGGACTCAGCAGTAGCTGTTGGCAAGTTTTTGTTGATTTTTTTTTTTTTTTAAATTTAAATTTTAACACCGGGTGTACGTTTTGCACCTGGTGGGTCACACACTCCAGAAGAAACCGCTGGGTCTTTGGCACGTCTCGATGGGCTTTGCACCATTATTCACAGGCGCTGCCATCACTTGGGAAGGGATGGCAGCGTTTTCCGGGAGCAAACGGGCTTAAAAATAACTCTGATCAACCAAGCCGAGCCTGACAAATGACAGTGAAGGAGATATCCCGGGATGCAGGAGCAGGGTCAGGCTTCCCTGGAGGCTTGCCAGCACCACGCAAAAGCTGCCGCTCCCCATTTGCGCGGTGCCTCCGCTTTGCCCCGAGTTTTCCTGCACCGATGCTTCGGAGGGGCTGATGCTCTCCCTGATTTTTGATGTTTCAGAGCTGTGTGTCAAAGGGTTCAGGCTGGGAGATGGGGAAAGAGACCCCACCGCAGCCTCATCCGCCGGGGCTCAGTGTGAAGCTGGCTGTCGGCATCTTTATACCTGGACGTGCCACGTGCTGCAGGTCTGGTGGCATCTCTGCTCTCTTATGATGGGACTTGGAGTCACCCGAGGTCCCTTCCTCTCCCCCACCTCATCCTCTGTGCCTCCACCGACTGACGCGTCTGCTTTTTGGTGGGATACCGCTCAGTGCAGGAGGTGGACACTGCTCGCCCACGGCCGTGGGGTCTGTGCCAGCACGCTGCCGTCCCACGGGAGAGCGAGGGCTGAAGTTTGGATCAGTTCAGGTCACCACCTCCTCCTTACCCCCAACCTCCCTTATCATTCCCGGAAACACCAACACTGTAAATGGTGCTGTTTCTGTAATTAATCTCAGGGGGACATCATTACCTGCATGAGTCACCTGCTCTCAAGGCTCTGCAGCAACACGTTCTGCGGTCGTGGTGGTGGGGAGGGACACCCAAGCACAGCCCGGGGAGGGGCACACACCCCATCCCCTTCATGCTGCCAAGGCGGGGCATTGCAAGAGGACAAATGTCCCAAGTGGGGTAGGACATAGGGTGGGAGGAACGAACATATGTATTTCCCAATGAAATACGCCTCATCGTGGCCATCAGCTCGGCGAGGGAACCACCCCTGCTCCCTGTTTGTGCCATTTCCCCCTTGTTTTTATCTTCTCCTGACACAGAGGCAAAACTCGCCAGGGTTCAAGGCTGACCTGCCCCGCTGATACCCTCGGGGCCAGTTTCTATGGCACCGGTCCCTTGCAGGCATTTTCTTTATGGGCTCATAAACTCCAAGGCCTGGCTCGCCGGTGGCAGCGCTCCAGCAGATCCTCACTTGCCTTCGTTGCCAGCTGACGGCAGGGCTGGGACACCGGGCGAGGATTTTGCTTTTGAGATAAGCTGGTGAACTCTGAGCTGAAGATACTGAAGCCAGAGCAGCCTCTGCCCGGCTGGCGAGTCCTTTGCCAGGGTTTGCCGAGCGCTGCCNAAACCGTGGCACTGAAGGCTTTGTGCCTCTGTACCCAGAAGAAACCAAAAACACGGCGTTATTTTAGGGGAGAGAACAGGGATATTTGGGGTTTTCTTCGCTCGTTGGGAGGTGGGGCTATGGTTGTGTTTTAAATGCCCTTTTCATTTTTCAGGGCTCTTCCCGCCACTGCAGGGAGCTTTTTTGCGCTGACAACCTTGTGCCCTTATCCCCGATGTCCCCCTTGGAGTCCATCTACACCAGGAGGATGCAGAAGCTGGAAGAAAGGCAGCCCGGGGCAAGGATGATGGTGAAGCCCCTTCAGAAGGTATTTTGGGGAGCGCTGACCTTGCTGCTGGCTTCAAAAGCAGAGCAAAGCTCTTGGGTTCTCTGAGCTCTCCACTACTCCAACCTGCTGGGTCACCCCCATGCCATGCCTCCCCTGGGCACGGACCTTCAGGACCTGAGCATGGCCCCGTGATGAAGCCGGGCTCAACACGGCAACAAAGATATAAGGAGAAAATTCCAGTGGATTACCTTGGGAGATTAAAACTTCAAGCTACCTGGAAAAGCTGAAAAGCTGCTCTTGCTGCTCCCTACATCTTATCAGAGCCATCAGCCTTCTTAATCTCACCCTTTCCTGCCCTATTTATCAGGTTTCCAGGAATCAGCCCATAAAGCAAGTAATATTTCTAGGTGCTCACACACAATCCCATGCCTCTTTACTCCAGCCAGCTGAGCATTAGCTGGAAGATGATCAGCCATAAAAACAGCTGCTTCTACCTTCATACCTTGTGGTTCCCTCACTTATTTAATATTCCAGTTCCAAAGGGAGATGATGGAAGGGAGATGGACGTAGTGCTAAGTAAGGATTAGCAATACTGCTTTTGAAGTGGAACTCTTACATGCCATCATTAGGTTTCAGAGTGAACCAGGCTGTCACCTCCGTAGCTTGTATTCTAATTAAAAGTTTCTCTTTTTAACGTGAGCTGCCCAAAAGCTGCTGGGCTGTTATTGCTGCCCTGTTCTTCCCCTCTCTGCTTGCAAGGGCAGTTTGCCGATTTTGCTTTTGAGGGACCCTCTGATCTGTCTTTTCATCCAACGAGAAAAATCCCGATGTGAGCGAAGACAGGGATGACAAGACTGCGCCAGGGGGGTTTCAGAGGACCCTCCGGGGCTGGGGAGGGGGATGTTTCTTTAGCCTTTTGTGCAGCAAAGAGCTTTTTAGGATAAGGAGGAATTCCACAAGGTGCAGTTTCCCAGCCCGAGAAACTTTACGGATGCCTCTCTGAAACTCCAGGGCACGTTGGAGGTTACAAAATCCAACCACATAAACTGCTTTTGTTGTGCTGACCTTCCCCCTCTCCCCCTCTCCCTCTCTCCCCCTCCAAAGGAAGTTATGTCTTTAATAGGATTTAGATATTAAAGCCCAAAAGCGCTGCAAAAAATAAGTAAAATAAGCAGTTTTTGCATCCAGGGTTGCTCAGAAATCTGGCGCAGCGGATTCCTGCCTGGGGCTTACAGCTGTGGGAAACCTTTTCATGGAGGTGGTTCAGCAGTTTTAATTCTGAGGGTCAGTGACGACACGTCTTGCCCAAATCTCCTTTGGGATATTTCCTCGGACCCCGTCCTTTGGACACCTAATTCTGCCGAGGCAGGATTTGGATACCAGCCTCTCCTGTTCTGGCTGGGCAAGGGATAAATCAAACCCAGGTTCACCCGCAAGTCTCCGGCGTCTCCCAGAGCCGTTCGGTGAGCAGCTGCCCGCGTCCCATGATGAGATTTTAATTTTTCCAGCCTTGGGAACCGAATTTATTAAGCCTCGTGTGGCCCCTCCTACCGTGGGAGGGACAGCGCCAGCAGCCTCTCTAATACTGGGTGTCACACAGCGGTGCCACCGTTCGGTCCCGGAGTGTCACAAGCAAAGGACACAGCAACCCAAGTGTGGCAGAAAGCAGAACTGACCCCTCCATGTGTGTCCTGGTGAGGTAAGTTCCCTCCTCTCTCCTAACTCTTAAAGATGCTCCTGCCGGGTGAAATGCATCTCTGCCTGCTCTTTCCTGCCTGCCCTAAAAGTTAGCGCTGGGGGTGGAGGGGGTGGGGTGGGGGGTGGAATTTCATTGACTTTTCCTTCTTTTTCTTTGAACTTTTGAGTGTGTTGGTTGGGATACGGCAGCGGGCGACTGACCCGGCTCCTGCTGGATTGCAGCGAGAAGCAAAACCCCGAGAGCGGGTGAATGGGGAGAACCGGTAACAAAAGGGGAGCGAAGGGGGCGATCTGTGAGCCGGGGAGGGGGGGTTTCTGATGGCTGGTTGGGGAGGAGAAGGTGCTCAGCAGTCCAGCTTCGCTCTCGGGGTCTGTGCCGGATGAGTTGGCTGCGACCTGTTGGGGGGAGAAACGGGAGCTGGGATGCGACGTGAGCGCTGGGTGGCTGGTGGGGTCGCTGGAGCTGGGGCGGCCGTGGGAGGGAACTGGCGGCCGAGCATTTGCAATTCTTGGGATAAAGGGCTGTTTCCATAGTAAAAGGGAGAAAGGAGCCTCTCTCTTTCTTCCCCTGAGCTCGCCTAGCGTGTGAACGGGGAGGTCGACTCGGGAACAAATAACCCGTGAAAGGGTAACATCTGGGAACAGCTGCAAATAATCAGGACCTGGTTGGAAAGGTTGGAAGCAACCCTCTGGTCCAACGTTCGCCCCGCCGCTGGACGTCGCCCTGGGAGTTTTGATGGGCAACTCTTTGGAGAGCAGCTCGGTTCGCAGCTGAAAGCAGGATTTGCCCCTGGCTTTAGTCTGCTGTTGTTGTCTGAATACTTCCACGTTATTTATAGGTATAACCATAATTAGCAGTGAAACGGGGGAATTTTGACTTTTAGGAAAAAGTGAATTTTAATTCAGGGGCGGGTGCTCAGCTGATGTGAACCTGGGGACCGGCACCAGGCCGACTTTGGGCTGGACAGTGCAAACTTTGGATAGGTGGAGGTCCAGCCCGCGCTGTACATCACCTCCTCTTCACTTCCACGCTTTCTTTGGGAATCCTGATCTCACAGTACAGCGTCTCTCAGGACTTATCCTCCGGCACGTGACACCAGGTGCAGGGCAAGAGAGAACGGAAACAATTTGCTACAGCTGCTCAAAGCTTTTAAGCTGCATTTAACTAAAAAAAAAAAAAAAAGCATAACGTACCATGGGACCAGCTGGATTTTAATTAAAAAAATGTTCTGAATGTGAAGGGAGCCAAAGCTGTCGCTTCCTTTCCAACTTTGCTATTGAAATGTTTAAAAGGTGTGCAAGATTTCCAGGGCAAGTGGAAATTTTTGCAGAGAAGTACAAAGCTGGCTTTCACGACCAGTCCTGTGGCTTTCTTCTGCCATGCCATGCCATTGGACCGAGGAGGTGACCGAATGGTGTCTTTTGAGATTTATGTGTCATTTTCGGTAACGAAAATGCAGTTCTTTAAATTTGGTGGTGGTAGCTTGTTGTGAGACTACCTGCAGCTTACAAAGTGCCTCTGTGCAAGTCGTTACCGTACAGTTATTCTTAGTGTGATAAAATATCAGTCAAAATATAAGAGAAATAATTTTTTTTAAAGTTTGTGGCCCTTTGACAATATGCACTTAGTTTCCTTGCTGTGTGAGAGCCCAGAAGCCCTCGCTAAGGCAAACATTTCTTCTTGTGTGCACGTGACTTCAGAAGTTATCACCCATCAGCTGAGACACGTGTGCTCCTGCCTCCTCGCAGCGTGGAGCAGATCCTGCCCAGTGGCAAAGTCCCAGCTCGGTGGCTCTGTGTGGGGGACGGGCTGGAGGGAGCTCTGCGATGGTTGCTCCCTGCAGACTGCAACGCCGTGCATGAGCGCAGCTTCGGTCCAAATCTGACTCCGGATCTTGGGATATTTTGAAGAAATCGTAGAATCATAGAATCACAGGTTGGAAGGGACCACAAGGATCATCTGGTCCAACCTTTCTTGGCAAAAGCACGGTCTAGACAGGATGGACCAGCACCTTGTCCAGCTGAATCTTAAAGTGTCCAATGTTGGGGAAAAAAGGAAAAAAAAAGATGAAGTCTGTATCTCATCTTGGAGTGACCACCTATGGTTTGGCTTGTAGGACTGCCCCAGAGACCTCTGTGGTGTGCAATAAATGAAGGTCTTGGGTTACTTTTTAGAGCAGATGATAGGATAAGAAGTTGGGAAGATCCTTTGGGCTCCAAATCTTACTGGAAGGAAAGAAAGGGAGCTGACATGGGTAGAGCAGGTTGGAGACACGACCTGTGACACAGCCTGGGCCATACCTCCATGGCAGGCTGAGCCCTGAGGACAGCACAGGCTTGGCTCCACATTGCAAGCTCTGCTCCAGCTCTGGACACTTTGTGCGAGAGAGCTGAGGAGCCTGCCTGCAGGTGCTCATCTCTTCAGCATCGCGTCCTCATCCTGTTCTTCATGTGCTGGACACTGCTCTCCCAGCAACGTTCAAGGAGGAGCCATGGCTGGCTGCTTTTTGGTGGCTGAGGTGTTGGCATTTGATAAGATCCCAGTAAACGGAGGGTGGCATTAGCTCCTCTTCCCTGTGACTGTCCCCACCAGCAGGACATTGACATCTGCTGTGTTTCAACCCTTTCTTGTCCTCTCCAGGAAAAAGGAGGGAAGAAGAAATAGTGATACTTTAGAGGGTTGAACACGTTCAACATGCTCATGTCCTGGTTTCATACTCGTCTCATTCTCCTGTCATTGTTTGCCTTGCAAGTCTTTGTGGTGTCCCCAGGGAAGAAGCTGTGTTAAGCATGAAGAGGACCTGCTGTCAGGGTCAGGATGGACTCTCCATCCTCCTGACCCAGGTCCTTTGTGGTGGTCAGGCAGTTGTAGTCTATGTGAGTGCACATGACGCTGTAGCAAGAGAGATATGCGGAGCCCTGTCCTGGGGCTTGTCTTCTGCAGGTCTGGTGCCAAGGGAAGGCTCTTGGGGCCATCACAGGACACCAGCTCTTTTCTTTAGTCAGTGCTTGCATGGAATGGTAACACAGGCAAGAAGTTAACCTTGATGGTGGAGCACTAGAATAGCAGCAGGCAGGGAGACAGGGCAGGGTTGGGTGGAGGGAATGTGTACATGTGTGAACGAGGTTGTGGCTGCTGCCCATGGGGACGGTTTTGATGTCAGCTCCACTGTTGGGTGCAAGGAGAAGGAAGAACATACCTGGAAGCAGGGCACAGCATGGGAGCAGCTCGAAGCATCACCATATGCCTGCACGCTCAGGCTGGAGTCTCATTGCTTGTGTAGGAATGCTTTGGAGTCAGTCCCTTCCTTACTCTCCTGCCACATTTCCTCTGTTCTCCAATGCCACTGTGAGCAATTCCTTGTTTCTCCAGCCTCCATCTGCTCTAATTAGGTTGGAAGCCCTGGGAAGGTTTTCAGTCTCCGAGACATTTGTACAGCACTGAGCCTCTGTGACATTAACGGGTCCGGACCTCTGCTCCTGTGGCCCCGGCTGCCACCACATGATTCAGGCTGGTCCTTTCGGCAACTGCTCTTAATGACTGAACTTAGTTTGGAAGGTCTCCAGAGTTGGAGAAATAAAAGACACTTTGGAAAAGGGGGGAGGGGGAAAATTGGCAAGAGCAATTTCTTTTTAAAAGACTGTTTATTTCTTGCTAGTACTTGCTAGTGATTAACATTTGCTCCGTGATTGCTTTAGTTGATTCATGCCTTAAAGTGGTCAGAAAGGTTCTGTGGGGTCATGGGGGCTCTCTCCTGAGCTCTCTATTTCCCTGCAAAGCTTTTAAGAATTTTTGGTTGCACAAAACCCAATTCTTGCAAGAAAAGCAGGTGAGTGACACCAACCCTTTTACCTTCTCCATCCTCCAGCTTATCCAGACCCCATCTTAGTGCTTCACCACTATGACCTCTTCCTTCCCTCCCTGCTGCCAATAGGCAACCTGTTACCAAGCTGACCCTGTCCCATATTCCTCTGCAATTCATGGTGAATGCTGGTTTTAGGGATGATTTTTTGGCCCTTCTGTGAGAATGAGGCACTCTGGGTTGGGAACTACTGCCCTCAATAAGTCTGTTGGTGTCTTCCATGTGGTCCTACCCAAGGAACCATCTGTGGTCCCCATGACTGCTTCACGTAACCCCACATGGGGAATTTCTGTGGATGCCCTTTGTACAGCAGCAGGGATATACCCACCGCCAAGGGGGAGACAACCCACTGGCATTGGGGTGTTTTTGGGATCTCCGTGCTGCTGGCTGGATGACAAGTGACCCCATCCACCTCTGTCCCTGCGGAGAAGAGGGGTGAGACGTCTGTGACAGAAACCACTTTTTGGAAAGAGGTTCTTGGTGGGCTGGGAGGAAGTAAAACACAGTCTACAGGTGAGAAGGGCTTTAGCAAAGACCCAGAAAACGTTGTCATCTGGAAATGCCACCAGGGCTGGTGTCAGGAGAGCCTGTATGGGATGTCAGAGGCTCGCCTGCTGGCTCCTGGCACTGAGCCGGTGCATGTTTGTCACTGCCAGCTGTAACTGCAGAGACTTTGTGCCTTGACCCGGGTACAGGCATCCAGGGCTGGTTCCCAGCACCAGAGGAGCTAAACTGAGCAGGGCAAAACTGAGCAGGGCAAGGTCCATCGTGTTCTTGGCCGCACCTGGCTCTCCCTGATCCTAAGAAACACTTTCGTCATCCCATTAGCTGACATCTGTCTGGTCTGACCTTGTCTATGGGGGCATCTTCCCGGTAGCCATGGGCTTTTGTGCCCATACCAAGGCAGCTTGGGGAGCCCAGGATGCAGAAATTCCTTGGAGCTGGAAGGGTCACAGGGCTGCGCTGGGCTCACTGGGTTATGAGTGACTAACATCCCTTCGTCTTTGGCTGGGTTTGTGCCTTGGAACTCTGGTGGACATGTGTGGGACAGTTCATCTGGCCAATTTAGACATCTGCCCTTGAGTTGCGCTCATTTCACTTCACTGGCTGTACCAGGAGTTCAGGGTGACTGCTCAAACATGGAGGGGATGAGTCCAACCGCTCTTCCAGGAAGATCAAGGGAGGAATGTAAACACCCACCCCAAGCTCTGCAACTAAATAAATTGTTCCCTTCCTCCAGGCTGCTGGGACGTGAGTGCTGCTGGGCAGCACAGCAGACCTGACTGTCCTGGGCCCTGGGGACGTCCATCAAGGTGCTGCCCACAGGTTGTCTTTACAGGGTGATGTCCACGCAATGAAACCCGCTGATCTTCCTGCCTTGCTGAGCAGATTCCATGGCTCACAGCAGCAGATGAGTAAAAATCAGACGAGCTATACGGTCCTCAGCTGTTGCTCTTGTTGCGCTGCTGGTGCAACCCTAAGTTGGGAAACCGAGGCTCTGGGTGACGGGTCCACTGCGTCCATAGGTTGGTGTTAGGTCAGGGGATCTGAGCATGGATCTTGTGCGTCAGACTATCCTTTTGCTTTGAAGTAGGTTCAAAAGGTTTCTGAGATGGCTTGTGCAAAAATGTGGCAGATTTAATCAGCTAGGAAGGATTTTCCTCTGGGAACAGCAGAGGCACATTCTTACGGTGCAAAAAATGCATTTGGATGCCGTAGATAACCCAGCAGAGAAACCTCTGGCCAGTGGCACAGGAAACATCCTTTCCTCCCTTTTCCTCCCCTCCTTGCAGGGCTGTTTTGCTCCAACGTCTGAACTTTAACACCCGCAGCTTGGGGGAGGGCCAGCGCTGGGGGCTTCGGC
>RSEF01000003.1:117539960-117559158 GCA_003993805.1 Himantopus leucocephalus
CCCCACGTCCCCAGTGGCCGATTTGGCCTAAACCATGACACTAGTAAACAGAGACAAAGCTTGATAAATTACACAGGCAACAGTGGTTTTAAGTCACCAAGCTGTTTGGACACTGAAGAATATTTAATAGTAATGGACATGACTAGTCAGAGGCTCATCATGCAACCCTTACTCCTATTAATTGTTCTTATTTGGCCAACTCTGCAAAATTTGCAGGACGAGAACACTAGTGACTTGCCTTGTATGGTGTTTAAAATTACTCTGTTTTAGAGTAAAATCACCAAAATTGGAGGTAGATGTTGAAAAAATCAAGAGCCTGTAAGATATTTTCTCTGTATGAATAAATATATTTGGACAAGAAAAAAAAAATTATGGTTTGCATAATCCTCCATCACATGGATGTTACAATGCAAGATAGTATCTAAAGTTCCTTAACTTCTTTAGGATTAAAGTTACAACTTAATTTGGAGGGGTATGTCTAATGTTCCATCATTAATAATGAGCATTTGAGCAGCCTTAAGGGCTTGATTTTAAATTGTGATGAAAATAAACTGTTAAAAAGATAAACTGTAGAAAGCAAATTCAAGTCATACAAAATTTTTCTTAGATCTATGTAATATTTTTATTCTGGCCTTTTAAATATTTGATTTGTGTATTACATCACTCTTTTTCCATTTCAAAGGTACCTGAAATGAACCAGAAAGAATAGTGCTATTTGACTGTTGTCTTAATTATGAATGTTCTAGGTCATTCAATTCATGCAGTAGCAATCTTNTTTTTTTTTTTTTTTTTTTTTCCTTTCCCCTGTTTCTTACCAACTTGTGACCCACTTCCAAGGTTATAAATATGTTGTTTTAACAGTAGGAGAAAATGTCTTATCAGTCAGCCATTAGCAAAAGATACCAGGAATGCAAAATTTCTTACATATTGATACGTTGGGTTAGGGAACATAAATCATCTGTAGCAGGACTGCACTTACAGTCAGTCTTGAGGAATACAAATACACATACCAACTTTTATTCTTTTTTATGAAAGAAGAAACCACTGTCTCTTAAAAACAAATAAAAACCCCCACATGCTTAACTGATGTTACCACTGTCACTTCTTTAGGTCTTTTTCATCTGATGTGCTGCTACTGTCTTTTCTCAAGGTACTGTTGCTCTCATTATGAATCTTCTTCTAGGGAAACGGGGAGAAGGAAATTGAAAAGGGAGCAAGGCTATTGTCCGATTTGGTTTTGCTGCTCTTCTTCGAGAGATGCATTGAGATGGACCCAGGGTACCTGTTACCTTGTGAACCATAAAGTAAGCGTATACAAGTTCTTTTATTGGTCTACCTGAATAGCTATTCCATCAGTCCAGATCTGTGGTGGAGACGTGCAGCCCCAAGGTATGCAGGATCACTACTTCTTTGATGATAACTTTCCCTCCCTATAACAGAAACAACTGTATAGAGCTTATAGCAAAGCTTTTTCAAAGGCAGAAAACTGGCAAACTTCAGCAGAGGAAGTCATAGGAATACAGATAAATGTAAAAGGAAGGCTGTCTGTTAAGAAGAAAGGATGAGTTGGTCAACCTAAAAATAAATGACTTTGAAATACATGAGACATGGTGTGCACTTACATATCTTACACTGAAGCAATTTAATCCAGATATGGTTTAAATCTCCCAAATCCAAGCCTTTTATGCAAAATCAGATCTTTTTTTGCTAAAATACAAAATTAAATGCTTGTGAATAAGGGCTTATAATAGAAACTCTGACAGGCTGCAGAAATGTAAGCAGGCATCATTATAATGAAAATTTTATTCTGATTAGTAAGAAAGTTCAGCTATATCAAGACTACAGATTTTGGGTTTTTTTCTGTTGAGGTATTGAAACTATGCTAAGTTGAACCTGTCATTCGCTTCGATGAATCAATTTTTTTAAAATACTTTTTAACACTTTTGTCATTGAGTGAGTGCTGTTGTTTTTATGAGGCTTTTTCCTTTCACATCAAACGTCTTTCGAGGTTGTGTTGTTTTGTTGTGGTTTTTTTTTTGGTTCCCCCCCTGCTATTTATTGTGAGAATTTGACCTTGCTCTGGGTCATGATTCTGTTTAATCTTTTAGTGTGATTTTTATCACAGAAGAAAGGACAATATGCAATAGATCACAACATGAACAAGGTTATTTTCTTGAAGATTATTTGCTGTGATTTTTCAGTAGCACTCTGGCACAGAATCTTGATGGTTGCCATTAGCCATGAATACAGGGTTATTTTATCCTTCCTGAGCTGCTGAAAGATCTTTTAATGAAAACACAAAAGCCTTCTGCGAGGAGAAGGTCAAAATGTCCTTTGATAGCAAATGTTTAAAGGGCTGATAGACTCTCTAACTACATAGATAAAATATAATATTTATTGTTATAATTTTATCATCATTTATTGAGACTATGTAGAGAGGTTGGACAACCCAATTCTCATCTGTTTTGTGTGGATCCTAAATCTGGCCTTGCAGGACTCTAAGCTCTGAAGCAAAAACCTATGTATTCAGGCAGGTGTAAGAGAATTAATGGTCTTACCAGATAGCCATACGTTTCAGGAACCCTACCTAAAAACTCCAGACTCTAGGTCTATCTATGTAGATATACTTAAGTATGGTGTAAGTGTAGGAGCAGCGCTTTGATGAGTATGTTTTGTGCTGTTTTTCTGATTTATCTTCGCAGGATTTCTAGGTTCTATAGCTTGCACAAGAATTTGAAGTCTCTTAGTCTGCTGAATACATGCTAGAAAAAAATGTAAAACAATGACTTTGTGAAGGTCAGAAAATATTTAAAATGGCAGATGACCAGGGTTGTGAGAGCTGAAAAATATAAAATATTTTTTTTTTTTTTTTTAGAAGGTAAATGAATTGCAGTTGACAATTGGGGAAAAAATGAGGCAGTCTATTAATGATAAAAGAATCAGAAAATTTGGCTTAATCTATAATGGATTGGGAACAGTCTTTTTTTCAGTGGTGCCCAGTGATAGGACAAGAGGTAATGGGCACAAACTTGAACATAAGAAGTTCCATCTAAACATGAGGGGGAAATTCTCTACTTTGAGGGTGGCAGAGCACTGGAACAGGCTGCCCAGAGAGGTGGTGGAGTCTCCCACTCTAGAGACATTCAAAACCTGCCTGGATGCATTCCTGTGCAGCCTGCTGTAGGTGACCCTGCTCTGGCAGGGGGTTTGGACTAGATGATCTCCAGAGGTCCCTTCCAACCAGATCATTCTGTGATAATGATTTGTATTGCTGACTTAGATTTGGGTTTTATGTGTAATAAATAAGTATGTTTAGAGAATCGCATTCCAGAAAGCAAAGGAATAAAAACAAATAAAAATAACCAGAAAATACTGAAGTTATTTAGAAACTGGAAGCTTACCAAGAGGAAATATCAGTTGTATATAATTTTATTACTTTTCATGTCTTCCCTATTGTCCTGAATGGTGGTGTTTTTTTATTTTTATGTGGTCACTCTTTTTAATATATATATATACACACATACATGTGCTGTATGAAGTGACTGGCCACAAGATGATGACACCAGTTGTAAGACAATGTAACTGCACTTGAGAACAGAAACTAGTTTATATAAATATATTAATATATCTTATGCTTATAGTTGTTTAAGTTTTCTAGGCATATTTTCCTAAGTGATCTTTTGTTAGACTTCCCTTATACCACTTACTGTAGTGTTATTTCTAGGAAAATACTCTGCTCCACCAGAAGCAGCATTTCCTTAAGTATTTCAGGATGTCAGAGGTATTTTTAATAATTAACAGAAGGTTTGTTAGAAAAATGAGCAATGTGAACTTCCTAAGCTTTTTCACTTATTGACAACCCAGATGTTAAGGGAAATTGGTCTGCTCTGATCCATCAAAATCCACGTAGAGGAAATTTATGTTGATTAGAAGTCTAATTATGAGTCCTTTTTTGAAATCTAATTGCTTGTAAAAGGTACAAGAATGAACAAGTTGGAGGTTGTTATCCTCTGTACAAGTTCAGTAAAATGCCAGCTGGCAGGGCATTGCTTTCCTGATCTCATTTATTCTCTGTGCTTTTGCCTTGATGTTGATATAATACTATCTTCTTTAATTTTCAGCCTGATTTGGGTTCCACATTCTCTGAAAATTATTCCTGGTCTATAGAGAAGTAGGAGAGAGAAAAATAGAACTGTAGGTCTCTTGAGAGAATCAGGATGTTTTGGAACTTAATATATATATAAAAAAAAATAATAATTGGCAGCTAGTTCAAATTCATCAGAGGGTTTTTTTTTTCCTTCTGATCTTAGGTCATGCCCAAGTAACAATGCCTAGGAAAAAAAATGTTCAGTCTTGAGAACAATGCTGGTATATGGGGGAATAGTCCAAGTTTACTTGTCCCTCAAGTATGGAATTGTGAATGGGCTTATTCGTTTTTATGTGGAAGAGTATTTTAGTAAAACTGAGATGTCACTGAAGATTCAAGGGAACAACAGAAAAATCCAGTGAATTCTGCCAGAATTGAGATTAGCAGAATAACTTATAGAACCACATTATGACAATAAGACCACTCTTTCTCAGAAGAGTCTATGAGCATACAGCTTATTGGAAAATGGGCAACAAAATTTGGGACCAAAGTAGTGGCATAAGTATTATTTGTAGATCTTAGGCCTTACGTGTCTCACAACCATTACTCTCAGATGAACCTGAGACCAACGGGCATCAGCCAGAGGAAGTTGTCAGGGGAGATTTCATTTGGCAGCCTCCTCTTACTCTGGCAGCCCCTTTCTGGCCCAATACATGCTGTAGCTCTGGGATCTCTCTGCCAGCCTCTTTCTGCCAACCCTAACTCTTGATCCTCAGATAAGTCTTTACCCAGGACCAACAGCCATGACACACAGAGAGAGGCTTTCAGGGGAAATTTCCTTTGGCAACCTTCCTCTTTGTTTGGCAAGCCTTTTAGCCCTACTTACGCTGTAGCTCTAGGACCTACCTTTCTTCTCAGCCCTAATTCTAGGCCCTCATCTGAGCATTAACCCAAGACCAAGAGCTATAAGGAGAATTTTCTACAGCCCACCCCTTGCTTTGGCAATCCCATTTCAGCCTTAGCAGCTTTAGGCTTTCTTTGTTTCCAAATCCTAACCCTAAGAATAATTGCAGGCCTTAATGATATTTTATGAGAGCATGTTTGGCAACTTTTAATCTTTTCAGAAAATGTATTAGTCTTTTGTCCATATACTGAATGTCCTGTAAATTCATATGCTGTATTCTGAAAAGGCAGGCTGTTAGTCTTCTCAGATACTTGTTCTTACATATTTTGGTTTATACTAAAATTCATACCGAAGGGAGATAGTTACTTTTATGGCATGGAACAAATGGAAAGATCTGTCTAAACTCTTTTAGATGAACAAATCTGAAAGTCTGTATAAAGACTGTGTGTAAAGAGAATTTTGCTCTATTCTCCAACTGCTATATTCTCTCAATCCCCCAAAGTAATTGTAATACCTAATTTTGTAAATGCTGCATTTATGATGCATACAGAATGGTTGTGCATAACAAGGATGTAAACACTTCTATATTTCACTTCAAGGAAGAAGTGGTCTCATGTGACTTTGGTGAATATCACTGTCACTTATTTTAAAAACAAGTTCAACTACATCTTTAACTTGAAGATGAAACTTTAACATATAATAATATCTTTCACTATAAAATCTGGCATAGAAACATATTTTCTTCTCTGTGTGGAAAAAAAATCACTTCTGCTTATTTAGCAAATGCAGAATGGAATTTCATATGGTGTCTCTGCTTTACCGGCAGGTTTTATAGAAGCATAGAATGGTTTAGGTTGGAAGGGACCTTAAAGATCATCTAGTTCCAACTCCCCTGCCATTGGCAGGGACACCTATGACTAGACCAGGTAGCTCAAAGTCCCATCCAGCCTAGCCTTGAACACTTCCGGGGATGGGGCAGCCACAGCTTCTCTGGGCAGCCTGTTCCAGTGTCTCACTACCCTCAGAGTAAAGAATTTCTTCCTAAAATCTAATCTAAATCTACCCTCTTTCAGTCTAAAACCATTACCCGTCGTCCTATCACTATGCTCCCTGATAGGAAGTCCCTCCCCATCTTCATTGTTGGTGCCCTTCAGATACCGGAAGGCTGCTATAAGGTCTCCCTGGAGCCTTCTTTTCTCCAGGCTGAACAATCCCAACTCTCTCAGCCTGTCTTCACAGGAGATGTGCTCCAGCCCTCTGATCATCTTCGTGGCCCTCCTCTGGACCCGTTCCAACAGGTCCACGTCCTTCTTGTGTTGGTGCCTCCAGAGCTGGATGCAGTACTCCAGGAGGGGTCTCACCAGTGCAGAATACACAGGGAGAATCCCCTCCCTCAACCTGCTGGCCATACTTCTTTTGAAGTTCCTTTTTTCCCTTTTTAATAACGGGGGTTATGTTTCCCCTTTTCCATTCAGTGGCAACTTCATCAGACCATGACTTCTCAAATATGATGGTGTTGCTGTGAAAATGGATAGTGCCTTAGCAACTTAATCCGTCAGTTCCCTCGGGACCTGTGGATGTATCTTATCAGGTCCATGGATTTTTGCACCTTCAGGTTCCTCAGATGGTCTTGAACCTTATCTGTCATCTACAGTGGGTGGTTCTTTATTCTCGCAGTCCCTGCCTTTGCCTTCTGTGACTTGGGCAGTGTGACTAGAGCCCTTGCTGGTGAAGACTGAGGCAAAAAAGTCATTGAGTACCTCAGTGTTCTCAATACTCTGGGTAACTGGGTCTCCTGTTTTCTTCTGGAGAGGGCCTATGTTTTCCCTAATCTTCCTTTTATCACCTACATACCTGTAGAAGCTTTTCTTGTTGCCCTTGACGTCTCTGTCCAGATTTAATTCTATCAGGGCTTTAGCTTTCCTTACCTGATCCCTGGCTGCTCAGACAATTTCTCTGTATTAGTCTCAGGCTACCTGTCCTTGCTTCCACCCTCTGTAGGCTTCCTTTTTGTCTTTGAGTTTGTCCAGGAGCTCCTTGTTCATTGATGCAGGCTTCTTGGCAGTTTTGCCCAACTTTCTCTTTGTTGGGACGCATCGCTCCTGAGCTTAGAGGAGGTGATCCTTGAATGTTAGCCAACTTTCTTGAGCCCCTCTTCCCTCCAGGACTTTATCCCACGGTACTCTACCAGGCAGATACCTGAAAGGCCAAAGTCTGCTCTCCTGAAGTCCAGGGTAGCGAGCTTACTGTGTGCCCTCCTTGCCACCCTAAGGATTTTGAACTCCACCAACTCATGGTCACTGTACCCAAGACTGCCCTTGAGCTTCACATTCCCCACTTTGTTGGTGAGAACAAGGTCCAGCATGGCACCTCTCCCTGTTGGCTTTTCCTGATATTTCATTAAAATAGATCACTGGCATTCAAGATAAACTAAGCAAAATAATTAAATATAAATATATGTTCTCTACGTGTTTAATGTAGGAGTCAATTTCCCTGTTTCATTTTGTGCTAGAAAATGTGAGACTATACACACTTGGAAACCATCAGTATCATTTGTTCTTTTTATCTCTGAAACTGCAATCTGTAAAGCCCTAGTGTTTTGGGATTTTTGGGGGTTTTGGTTTCGGAGGTTTTGTTTGGTTGGTTTGTGAGTTTTTTTTGTCTTTGCAGGCATGTAGTTCAATAATCTTGAAATGAAACTGGCACAGTGTGAATCCGTATAGCAAAAGCCTAAATATGTCTGTAAAAATAAATAAACATATATAAATTTATGTATTTACTATAATGCAGCACTTGACTGTGTATGTTTCTTGCTCTGAAGACAGGATGAGAGAATCAAGCTATCTTTTCATTAATTCCCTTAATAAACCAATGAAAGACATCCTGACATTCAAATGCTAAGTGTGAGAAAGGTCCATGAGACCATAGAAAAATTTTGCACTGTACTGCTCAGAACACTGAGGAGTGTAATTTACTTTACTTTTCTCGAAGTGAAATGTGTTACTGAGGCTTTATATTGTTAAAAGGAGAAGATTGTGATTGTCCGCAAGAGTAAATAACATATGCTAGCTATATTGTTAAGGTCTAGTACTAGCAGTAAAAGTAGTTTCTACTCAAATGAAGATAACTTTTCTCAAGAGGGTATCTCTTGAAGAAATGACAAAGCAACAAAGAAAAATATGCTTGAGAGAAACTTGCTATTTAATGAAAGACAATTGAATCTTGACTATTTCTGAAATTATAAAATGTGATGGTCATCAAAAATATTTTTCTGTGAAATACCTATGGGAACTCATTGTTACTGTCAATATGACAGGCACTAGTATGTTCCAGACTCAAATGTTATGTAGGTCTGGTCTAGTATATCTATATTCAATGAAGTCAGAAAGGAGAAAAAAGAAAGGTTAAAGGAAACAACCTACTTTCAACACTTGTTTCTTCATGGGCAGATTGTCTAGGTTGTAATTAACTATACAGGGTGCAGAGACGCTGGCATTGCCTTTGCATTAAATAACGTAGTCCTGGAAGACTTACAGGCATTTTTGCTGAGAGCTGTCGTGAGACAATTTAATGGCCTATGTCACTATTATCTCACATATCTCCTCCTATTTAGTGTTTGTCGTAAGCTGATACAGTTTTTTTGGTTGGCATGTTATCTCTGGCATCAGTTATTGTTTTGCTTCATTCGAGTTCGCCCTTGTCATCTTTTTGTTGGCTTAAATTAAATATTTGTTTCAGAAAAGGTCATACTTGTTATTTAATTGTGAATTATTAGAAATAATCGTGCATTGGTTTACTTTTTTTTTTTGAAAATGTAAAAGACAAATTTGTATGCCAGATTGAGACATAAAATGCGAATTTTAATTTATAATTATGTGGGCTTTTTCCAGTTTTCCCAAAAATACTGGCAATCAAGGCTTGGTCCAAGTAGACATTCGTATTTGATCCCAAATAGTTTTAAAGTAATCTTTTCCTGTAGAACAGGTAGAACACATGATTTAATATATTATTGTTGCATGCCATGGAAAGCTTAATCTTGTGTATCTAGTTAGTATGGAGTGGAATAACATACTTTCTTAGATGCAGAGTATCAAAAGGACTCGGGTCCCAGCTGTGGGGTAGGGTGCCCAACTGTAATTACTCCCTGACATCGTGGTGCCTGACTTGCCTTCAGTTAAAGTTTTCTAGTCATCTAAGCACATACAGAAAGTTTGCCTCCATTGTATCGCGGTTAAATGACTCGGCATCTATTTTGTGCTCAAGCCTACTTCAGATCTGCCGAAAAGGGTCTTCCAACAGTTTCTTGAGAGACACTACATCCAATAAGCCTGTTCTTGGATCCAGCAGAGGCGTGTGCTTGAATATATTTTGTTCAATAATGTAACTCCATTTTGTTAAGGTATGGTAGTCTAAAATCCACTGTCTTTATGAGCGTGAGGGAGATTCCCCCATGTTTTCTCCATAGGTGAATACCAGAGCTTGAGGCTTTGGCTCATTTGTTTAGAGGTGCTTTCCATTCTTTTATTGAAACTGTTCCACTGTGTCATGAACAACCAAATAGTTGTTGGAGCAGAAAAACCTGAGCAAAACGGTATGAAGGGAATTGGGAATTCTGAAGAGGCCTGTTCTTCAACTCGTACTTCAAGACAAAGTCCATTTAGAATAGGCAGATGTTTTATTGAAAGCACAAATTAAGTCTTCAGAGCAGGAGTCCTGTTACTTTTTTTTTTTTTAACCATATTCCTGCAACTCTTCCCCTGCTCACATTCTCTCCCACATGGTTGGAAGATTTTGGGCTGCCACAGTGACTAATGTTCTTTCTGCCTGCCAAAAAATCTTACAAATATCCAATAGACAGTTTTTATTCTAGATCAGTTATTTTCAACTTTTTCTTTAGTGTGTAGACCTCTATAGAAAATGCATTAATAGTGTTGTACAGCATATAAGACTTTGCTTTTCTTTATGTAGTGTGGACTCTTTTAGAGGCATTTTGGGGGATGGATTGTATTGGTTACAGAAGAAGCAGATTTGTTGTATCTCCATGGTTCCTGTCTGAGAATACCAATTTTTTTCAGATAGAAAACTGTATTTAGTGCTTGCTTGCTACTTCACGTGACCTAGTTTTAGATTAACGACCTCTAAATAAGAAACTTTGTCAATTGCAAGTAATTAGGTTTAAATCCAGCCGTTATTTTCACCAGAGAATCTCCAGAGCTAATGATTACTTCAGACTAAATGATTTACCTTGAGTATATAATGTATACATTGTAATATATTGTTCTAGTTCTTCAAATACTCTTACTATTGGTCTGATATATTCAATAAAAGCAGTAAACTTAAGTGTAGAATAGCTTTAGTCTTATTCATAAAGAAGAGCTGTCTTCAAAGTGTGTGTATGTACATGCGTTGTGGGAGTGGGGCATTTAGAGATCATACCTCTAGGGGTCTGGTTCACTGGAAGTTAATTTATTTTCTTATGCAACTTGATTCCTTTTCACTAAGACTGAAAAAAAAAATCAATTTCTATGATACATTCCCCCTTCAAAGTCATAACCAACGCTGCTGATTCATGACAAGATTACCATGCCTTCAGAAGTTCAATTAGCTCAATCTGAAATAGAATTTCCAAAGGCAGTGTTGTCCTTTGAGGTAATATAAATGTCAGGAAAAAAATGTACTAGCTGAATAAATATCATCCACTTACAGTTAAATACTAAGACTGCAGATGCATTCTACCTATGGCACTTAAACAAATAGTGCCATATTGTAGAAAAGGTTGCAAATAAACTTTTTAACCCTGAGCATTCTTTTCAAGAAGAATTATCATAAAAATAGGCTTGAAGAGTTCTAAAGTAAGGCACTTCTCCGAGTTGTGTATTTCTTTGTGAAACTTCTTTTGCTTTGTTTGAAATCAAATGCATGAGATTCCATTTCTTTGCTGTCACTGTTTTTTGTGTATTGGTGGTATTTTAAGTTCTTAAGTTTCACTGAATTCTGAATTGAACTTCACTTAAAGTGAGAGAAACAACTTTTCAGTTTTGTAAGAGTTTAGGTGTTTTGGTGCGTAGAATTTTTTGGTGCCCAGTGCAGCATCCACGGACCTGGGCTGGGCTCTTCACTTTTGTTCATCAGGAATGCGCCTCCAGAAAGGTTATTTGGAAAGGTGACAGTTGCATGCTTTGTGCAGACTTCACTTCTGTTAACCTGGTAACGTGAAAAATGTACCTAGGATAAAAGTAGTCATTGGAAAGGGTGACTGAGAGACAAAGTGGTTTAAACCTAGGCCAAGGTAACTGTTTTTCTTCTTTTTTTTTTTTTTTAAGGGAGAAAAAAGAAATCCTCCCAAAAACTGTTGAACTATGGTGACAACCTTAATAAGCTGAGGTGGTCGTGCTTGATTGGCAGGTTTATCTGAAAGGTTTAGTAAAGTCTTTTATTGTGCAGTAAGTATTATGTAACAACACTGGCGTTAATGGCTTGCCTGCATGGTCTTAAAGACTTTCAGTCAGTTGTTGCAATAAGAGTTTTGTTTCAGAATCTGTTTGCACTGTTCCTTCTCTTCATGGCGCTGGGCAACTTTTGTGTTATTTGGTGTATGCAGCTTACTGTTACAGATCTAAGGCTTAAGTGTAGTATAGGCTTAAGGCTTTCACATAAGCATATGAGCAGTGAAAAAGAGACAGCGGAAGTCCTCACAAAACATTGCAGAAGCAGTGTGGTAATTTGCACTTGGATTTTTTTGGGGTTTGTGATTCACTGATGCAAGATTCTCTGGATTCAGTATACTTCATAGGATATTCTTCCAAGTGCTGCCTAGGTACACAATGGTATGCCCTGTCCAGATGTTGTCAACATCTTGGTGTCCTTTCTATGTCACACCTTAATTTAAGACAACATAGAAAGATTGAAGGAGACAGTAAGTGAAGGAAAAGCACTGTGTTTTGTAAATTAAATTGCTTTTGAGAATGCCTTGTTTCAACTGTGGCCTGAAAACCTATGTGCTATGAAAAATATGCAGAAAATAATTAAAGTTGTATTTTTGCTTCAGCCAGACTATGATAGGAGAGAATAGGTTGGGATTCCAGTGTTACAGGTGCACAGCTGAAATACATGGGGCAAGGAGGAATAATTTAGTAGGGATGCTTCTTTTTCTCACAGTAAAGCAATTAAAACAATGGACTGGGTTCAGCATTCTGATCAGCAACTATTCCTCAATGAGCCTAAATGGAGAACAAGGCAACCTGTCCTTTTTCAGTTCCTGTGCAGTTAAAATGTTGGTGGCATTATGAATCAGTTACTGAAAGCTGTTAGAACTGTCGGGCATAATCTGAGCCTTGCAGTCCATTTTGAATCATTATTCTCAAAATAGCAGATTTTAATATTGTTCACCAGCTTATTTCTACTACTGATTAATGTTTCCAAGATGTGGAGCGGTGATAATGACCTACAGAATCTGGTGTAATAGCTTAAGCATTTTTCCAGGGAGTAATGGAGGAATTTCATATCAACAGCTTGGTTTTAGGTTTAGTGTTGAGAGAAGTAATTACCGCAAAGTAATTGCACTGCTGCTGTTTTCATTTAGAACATTAAGTGACTATACCAGCACAATTTAGGATGAAAACTGGTCAGATTTTGATAAAATCATGTATAAGTATTCACCTGCAAGAATCATGCTCTGTCTGATAAACATCCTGGATCTGTAAGTGAAAGTGGTGGTAGAAACAAACAACGCTTCAGATTTCTTACATTGGTCAAATGACCCTAATGCTACACAAGACTTGTGTGTCGAAGGAAAAGAGCTAGGTGCTGGTTGAAAGTTTTGGTTTGTTTTTTTTTTCCATGACATGTCAGCTCTGAACTTAGTGTGATATTAGCTTAATATATATTTGCCTTTTTATTGCTTAAATTATTAACTAAACAAGATTTATGGCTATTGTATTTTGTTCTCAGTGGCATCAGTTTTGTTTTTTTGTTTTGTTTTAAACCTGAGTGAGAATCCCAGCAGGCCAGTGCACAATCAGCATGAATCAGAACTTCTGGCAGTGTTCCTTTGTATCCCAGAACTGTGCTGAACATGGGTTTTGTAAGCGCAGGTAAAATAAATAACTCTCGGTTGCTCTGCAATGAGACCAAGTGCCAACTCAACTAACAGTGTTTGTGTCGGAAACTTGGAAAATGCCTTGTGATGTAGAAACTGGCTTTCTGACTATTTATCTTGTGTAATTACCAGAAATATTAGAATGAGCATAGGACTACATGAGCTCAAATTGACTGCTTTATTATTCACAAAAAAGTTACACCTTTGTGATATCATAATTGGCTACTGTGGAAATGACTACAGTGTCCCAAACAGAATTGTGACTTTAAGTGTTGAGTAAGAGAAGAAACTAATTAACACTTGAACAGGAAATGTTCTCACATTTTGAACAATTTCAGCAAGAGGGAAATAACTATCTTGACTTCTTCTCTAAGTTTTTGAAAACTGACAAAGTTAAAGTAAGCTAAGGGATGCCTTTAAAGTGTGTCACATGATTTTATGCAGAACATATGCTGTACAAGTATAGCTTTGGAGGAGCCTGTGGGACAGGGGAATAAAATGTATTTGAAAAGAAAATATCCTGCATCAAATATCAGAAGTATTAGCATAAATTAGATCAATGCAGAGTTTGAGCAATGGTATATTTTTAAAGCTGGAAATAGCCTCAAAATAATGAACTAAGTTTAAACCAATCAAAACTATTCAGAACCTTGCTTCAGGTTTAGAAGTATACTTCTCTTCAGCTTAGAAGTGTATTTTTAGTTGAATTGTGACAGAGGATGCTGTAAAACTGATTGAAGTTCAAAACTGTTTTAATTAATAGGTTTATCCAGAAACAACTATTTTGTTTTATAAGGAAAAAGATTTTTTTTTTATGTTGTTGATTTTGAAGCACTGCTGCCACCAAGGCTGGACTACTTTCTTGATAGGCCAGTGCTATTTAAAGAGCACACAAAAAGCCATCAAAGGAAATAAACAAAGAAAGGACTTACATTTGACTTTTTACTAGAGGTGACCAATAACAAATGTTTGTCTGAAGCTTGTAAAGAATGTGATTAGTTTAGGAGATCAGGCATGGGAAAGGAAAATAGGAACACCTAAATGTGGTAACACTTTGTGTCTAATAAGCACTTTGTGTGTAATAGGAACCATAGAATCACAGAATCATGGAGTGGTTTGGGTTGGAAGAGACCTTAAAGCTCATCTATTTCCAATCCCCCTGCCATGGGCAGAGACACCTCCCACTAGGCCAGGTTGCTCAAAGCCCCATCCAACCTGGCCTTGACCACTTCCAGGGATGGAGCCTCCACAACTTCTCTGGGCAACCTGTTCCAGTGCCTCACCACCCTCACAGTGAATTTTTTTTTCCTAATATCTAATCTAAATCTACCTCCTTCCAGTTTGAAGCCATTACCAGCAATGCTGCATAAGCAGCATTTTGAATTGTGGAAGTCATATTCTGAAGCCATTGACTTGAGATATTTAGATGGGAGTTTCAAAGAGCCAAAGATAAAGGATATGGAAGTAGAAATACATGCACAGCAGAGGCTGATCGTAGGCTTTAGGATATGCAAGCTGTGAAATAGGGTTGATAAGTTTTATAAAATATATAAATTGGTAGAAAGACCTGGTTGATATTAGGGTAATAGCAAAACTAGAGAAGGATGATTGGGAAACATACAGCATGAAATAACTAAGAGACTTGCAATTAACCAAATCCTATTTTCCAAAATTAGTGATTACTAGATTCTTATTAAAACCAAAACAAAACTCTTAAGAAAAATAAATTGTTATAGCTTGCCAGTTGATCATAACTTACTATATTCAGGTACTATATGTTTCATTGGTTGCTAGAATTATTTCTGAACTTCTTGAAGGTATTCGGGAATGTATAATTGCACTAGTAATATTGTGCTGTCCTTGCTCTACGCTGTGGTAAAAAAGGACTTCATTTTTCTCCTTGAAATGCTGCTTATCATTCCATGTACTCTTGATCATGTTCTTTCAGCCTTCAACACTTGTATTTTAGTTAATTGCATGAGTTATTGTTTGCTTTTTAGTTCTGCAGTTTTGCATTTCAGTGTTCTTATCTCTTGTCAGTACCAGAGATATCTGTATCCTTCTTTGACTACATTAATGTGGCAGCACTCCTAAGACTGGATTTCTGATTATTTCATGCATTTTCTGAGATTAAGAGATACATCAGACTGGATGGTTCCCGTTATCAGCTATTATCTTACTTCAATGAAGTTAAAATTTAGTTTTGTGGTATCATTTGTATATAAGGACTTTAGATTTGATTTTGAATCCTCTGGCATCAATGATTGTGTGAAACAGAGCATCTAATAATATTGCAATCAGAGGAAGTATGGCTAAGTAAAGTATCAGACTGGAGTATAGGGTACGTAGGTTCCCTTTTGTCTTAGTCTAATGACAGAGCAGTGATGAGACAGGTGCTTCATCTCTGCGTGCTGTAGTTATTCTGTTTTTACAGGCAAGTTAACTATGCTAATGCTTGTGAAGTGCATGCATTAGACTTTTAGAGCACGGTAGGAGAAAAGTTAAGGCATGATTCTTGCATTATGTCTCTTCAGTCTAGTTTGGGAAATCCCAATCAGACTGTTAGACAACTACAGTATTTTGAATAATCTAAATTATTCATACATTGTTTTTTCTGTGCTTGAGGGTCTTGATTTATTTCAAAACCAAGGAGGTGTGTTCTTCCAAAGAAAGCCAAAGCATGTAGTATAAAGAAAAGGTAATGTACTTGGAAAACCTTATGAAACAAGTCAGATTAGTAATCTAAATTTGGTATGGAAATAAACAGTCGTCCTTATAATTTGTCTTTCTATACTTTTAGATTATAAACATTAACTCGCATCCCAAATTTTTAATCCTTTGTGAATGTAATCCCTTTTCTCTGAAGTTCTGTCTGTATACTAGGAGTATGCTTATGGAGTTAGGAAGGTTGTACAACTAGAAATTAGTGAGATACTGATAATATCCAGTTTTGAGTAAAAGCATTAATACAAACTTTAATATGCTCCTAGTAAGTAATATGGAATGAATCTGTTGTTAATGATACTCTCAAATATAACTCTGCTGTTACAAGTAGTGCAAAGTTATTCCTTGATCCTCCTAGCTTGTCACATGAGGAATATCTACCTAAATTCTAGCATGCAATAAGTATTTGTCGGTAAGAACAGTTCAAAAAAGTCTGCTTTTGACCTCACTTCATGGTGACTTGGACATCAAGGTTCCAGCAATGATTGACAGGACAGTAAAAGAGATACTAAACTCTCTAACCACACCAAAACACAAGGCTATAGGATGATAAATAATACTGTAATGAGAAACTAGAAATTATTTCTGTTCATAGGCTCTAAAATCTTTGTTTTTCTGTTTCATGTCTCCCCAACTTGAGCAGGGGACTCTCTCCTCTCTCCAACTACATTACTGGGTGCCAGTACTGTAAAACAGAGCGTGGCTGCTATTTTCAGTGACTTGTCTAATCTAAACAGAAGAATAAAGCCAGTGTAAGAGTAATAATAAAAGTAGTATGTAATAACACTGAAAATTACCTCCCTATTCATGGAATTGCATGAATCATAAATTTCTGTGGTACTTTATCCATAGAGTAAAAGAAAACCGGAAAAACAACACTAGCAATAAACCATAGCAAACATAGTAAAATAAGAGTATTTTTTTCTGAATGAAAGCACAATATTTTGAACTATCCTGTTTATACAATGTAGGACAAGTCTAGACATGGAAGAACAAAGGTTTACTTACAAATATCCAAAATGTAGGTTTGGGGGATGTGGGAGAACTGTATCCCTATTTCAAATCAGTGGGAATCAAATAAACAGAATTTCTGACATCTAGGCAAGATCTGAAAAGATGATGGTACACTGACTTGTTACAATTTCCTGGAAAATTTTATTTCTGACTTTCTCTTTAATGTCCTGTGTGGTGGTCAGATAATGAAAATGGTCAGTGGTCAATTAGGAAGGTAAGAGAAGCCTTACTTGAGACAAGGTTACATATGATTTCAGAGAGGCTTAGATGATTATGTTACACTGTATAAATGGAAAATAGTAGTTAAGGCCTCTAGATCTAAAACCTATATATGCAAGACAATGTCTAAAATGAAACAAAAACATTCAGATTAATGCACTGTCACTAGTTTTTGCTATATTCATATAGTGAAAGGTTTGAGGGAGGCGAGGGGGTTTTGGTTTTGTTTTTTTCTTTTCCTTTAGATGAGCTTAAATAGTTTCAGGCTGAGCTTCTCGTTAACTAGGAAAACATTAGGATGAAATAACTTGAATAGCACTAATGTAACCTGTCAAATGAATAGATCCACAGCCACAATTACTTAAATGCTTTCACGTGCAAAGTGTATCCTCAAACCTTAAACAGAAAGTGTTTCAAATCATGTCCGTCTGATAAAGATTCAGTTGACAGCATTGACAGGTTGCAGGTACAAAAGCTATTTTCTGTGTCATCAGGAAATGACAAATCATTGGTCATTAAGTGGAAGAACGGTTACCCAAGAATTTGACTACATGATTTTGTATCCTGTAGTATAATTCTCAATATACCGCACCATCATTGTCATAACAATTCTGCTTTAGATATCCTGTACCTGCCGTTATAAGGTGGGGTTTTTTCCTGCTTTTTGTTTTGAAAAAGGTCAATATATAAGCACATTTATTTGTGTAGAAATAGAAGCATCCACTGTTCTCCACACTTCTTAGGAACTGTTATTTAAATCAGTTTTTTAAACTCTATCAAAATGTCAAATCTTTGCCTTCAGGATTGGAATGGAAATCTTAATTAGGCTTCTGGATGCCAGTGTTGTAACGTAATATATGGTATACATAGAAGTACAGAGGCTTCCCATGCCAAAAACATTAAATGTTTTTTTTAATAATTGTGACCTTTATAGACCGTTTTAAAATGAGCTTCATAGTTTCTTAATTGTATATCAGACTCTCTATAGAAGCATATTGTTCTCCTTTGGGAAAAGTCCTGCATATTTTAGTAATAAAACAAATGTTTTGTAAAACTGTTTAAAATCTCAGCAAGTCTAGCTCATATGTGATATGCATGTGTGATATGCATGTGTGATGCTGTCAGTAAGTGATGCCACAGTTAGTATCCTATAGTACATTTGATAAGATTCTATACAATTCTATAGAAATTGTAAAATGCATAGTAACCTTCTATATTTGTGCTAAAATATGGGTGGTATTTCATGAATCTTCGGAGGAATCTGATTAATAGTTTTTCCCTGTGTAAATTAAATTTGAGAGGCATTATTCTGCTGTAATCAGCCAAAAGAAGCTTAGGTGATTTTTGAACTGAATGTAGTTGGTATGATGCTTCACAGTTCACGTTCAGGCATGTGGGAATTGATTGAAGAACATCTGTAAATGCATCAGAAAAAAATTATTAATAAGCCATGAAGTTTGAGTTCAGATCGGCCTGGTTTATTTCCTCATTTTGGAAGCATCAATGCTTCAATTCTGTATTTCAGGTCTATGTGCTACAGCGACATCTGTCAAAAACAGTGCTTACAGTTGAGAATGTTGAACTTTTCATGTAGTGCCTACAAATGTAAGTCTCTGATAAGAGCTATATTACCTTGCTGCCGAACATTTGTTGTGAAAATGGCTAGAATATCTAATGTGGTTGGAAAGCTCAGTGGTTGCTGTAGGTAATTGGGATGCAGGCAGTGGAAGGAGCAGGGGGAAGAAAGACCTTAAGCAGGCCAAGGTTTCCTGTGGGCACCCTGGAGCGTGTCAGGAAAGTGCTGGCTGCAGGAAGGGCAGAGCTGGTTAAACTTTAGTTTGCAGCCTGGAAAACATGGTGGAAGTTCCTGTAGCTACAGGGCAGGGCAAAGAAGTGAGTATATTCTGCTTATGTACAAGGTCTGTGCAAGTAATGCCAAGAACATCTTCAGTCCTTGGGACACTGCAGAGCGTGAAAGGCACATGTCCTAAAGTCACTGAACTCCTTCCCTTCTTTCTATGGATTGTATTTGCTACGTAGTATATAGTTCAGTTGTGTATTTTTAATACTAAAGTAACAAAATAAAATTATTGCTACAAATAAAGTAAAGTCATGGAACAGATCATCCTCAGTGCCATTACATAGCACATGC
>RSEF01000003.1:117566362-117639379 GCA_003993805.1 Himantopus leucocephalus
TCCAACCTTAACAATTCTATGATTCTATGATTCTATGACTGCATCCTTCAACCTAAAATATCACTAATCAGTAGCTAATGACATTTTATAGTTATTGCACAAATTGCTGAGTGACTCAATACATATTTATGCAGGCAGCTCTTATTCTCAGGAATATTTTTCTTTATATTTTGGGTGGGATACCTGAGCATGGACTCAGAGAATTATGCCTGTATGTGTTCCGTGACAAGCAGCTTATGTGCATGGGATTACCACAAGGGATGCAAAATGATCATAACTTCTTTTTTTTCTTTTTTATTACCATTTCTAATTTCACAAAACAATTTTTGAGCAACGTTTCCCATGTTGTGCACAAGACCATGTGCTGATCTGGTCTGTCGGTTCCCTGTCTATATAGGAAGTAATAAACTGGCTTAAGCACAAGCTGACTCATGTCTTCAGTCCCCTCAAATGTCACTTTGTCAGCGATGCAAACAAGAGTGATCACGAGGAGGGATAACGGCTGCAGCACCACCGCTGCAAATTCAGGGAAGGATGTTAAGAGAGACGGGTTTCAGACAAGCCACTTCCACAGCCATGCCTGGTGACAGCTGTTGGCACCCTGGTAACCTGCTATGCTTTGCAGAGTTCTTGGAGAGTAAAGCGAAGCTAGTAATGAAGGTGAACAGGAGTTTGTACTTCTTATTGTGAGAGAAGGGGGGAAAAGAAGACACCTTACTAGTTTCAAAAAGAGTTTTTTCACCTGTTAAATGTAACTGGCCATTTGATTAGTGCTGCTAGGACATACCTCTGGGAGGGAGGGCAAGCAGGGTGGGAGAACTGACGTCTCCTTTTCATGACTCGTGGTCCTGGTTAGGAACTGATTAGATTATAATGGCAACTTTTTCATTTTTCTGACCAAAACCCCCTAATGGTTCAATGCCTTTGATTCCAGTTAGTCCTGCGGACCCAGCCTGCTCCTGAGGCTGTGGGCTGGCACCTGTGTCATGAACTGGACTGTAGACTAGGGTTGATCCAGTTTCCAATAAAGTTAGTGGCAAGCTGCCTGCTGACTTCAGTCAGCAATTGCAATTTCAGAAACCATGTCACTTCTGATGATGCATGAGATCGAAAGAGCATGGGTTGACTGAGTGTAAAGCCGAGTATGTGGGGTTGACAGCTGAAAAAAGAATCCATCTTTACCTCTGAGGATGTTATCTAGGTATCTGTCTATGTATCTATACTTCTCCTGGAGCAAATTTAGAGGGGTTCTTCACTATACAAGGCTGAACGCGTAATGGAATATTTTGTTTGCATGTTATTTTGGGGATACTATGAGCATTTTGTCTTTGTCAAAGACATTAGCCTTATATTTATTTTAAGCCTTCAGAAAATGTGTCTTATTTGGGGTCTTTTCTCACACTGTAGCTATCAGAGGGAGAAGAAACTAATGTATAGGTTTTGAGGTATATTTCACAGTTTAATCAGTTAATCAAAATGTAGGAAGAAATAGAACCCATATCTGATCAAGAGATGTTTATCAACACCATCGGAGTCATCAGGTCGGTTCTTGCTATATCACCAGCTAATACAACAATAAAATATGACAAAGTTTTACTGTAAGGTACACTACCATCTTGGCAACTGAACATGAGATAAACCGAAGATATGAGATCATTTTTTTCCAGTGAATGATTAAGAAAAATGCATAAAAATCAAGAATAAGTGTAACAGAGCAAAAAGCAGCTCCTGAGTATTTGTGATGCAAGTGGCCAAAGAGGAGAAATCACGCAGAAAATATCATCTGAAACTGGTTTTTGATCACTGTGAGTGGTTCCTGTGGCTGATTTCTGTCATACAGGGTAGTTCAGGGTGAATCTGAGAAGTTCCCAAACTCTTCTTGTAAGGGAGGTTTGGAGGTCCACACTTAATTCACTGAAGAAGTGCATGTTTGTGATTTGGCCGCTGACTTCAGAAAGAAGGAAGAAGAGAAGTGGTACATCATTCTTCTTGAGGCCTAGGGGAGTTTTACTGGGAATCTTTTTTAGTGTTATTTCAGAGCAGGTATTCCTTTATTTGTTTCCTGATGTGGGAGGGATGGATGTGTGAGGACTAACCAGGCAGAATCCTAGCCCCACACAGCTACCCAAGTGAAAACATAATTTTACTGGAAATGTGGAGCAGAGTAGGCACTGTGGGTTCCGACCTGAAGTTTATGTCTTTTGTTCTAGTTGTATACTTGTGTACGCTAAGCATTTTCAGTGGAGCTTCTACGTTCAGGCATCCAGAGCACTCATAGCTCACAGCCAACTTCACATTGAGTCGGTTAGGTGGATTGCATTTGTCCTTAAATTCTCCCAAACCTCACTTTTTTTTTCATTGCTTTGTTTGAAATTGCATATGCCTTTTGCAAGACAACCCAAGTGACCTAGCCAAAGTGGTCTTGATTAAGTAATAGTCTATGTGACCTGGTAACAGTTGTCTTTACATTGTCACTAGTTAAGTTTTTTGGGAGGACAAGCGTGGTATTAAAGTTGGAGCGAAGCAAAGTGGCTTGATGTTCTCGGGGGGCATTATGGAGCAAAAGCATTTCTGTTTATGTATGTGCATGCATCTAAACAGATCTTCAGGGGAGAATTCACAAAGGCTAATTTTGGCCTGAAGAGGTGGATATCTCTGAGCTGCCCTATAGTCAGGAAAAAGAGGGAGAGAGACAGGCTCCTTCAGGGAGAGATTAAGGAGAACCCCCTCCAGAAGAGCGTATTTCTCTCCTCTGACCCACCAGAACCAAATGCTGTAGGCGAGTGTTAGCCTTTGTTGACACCACCCTCAGAGTGGTTGCTGTTAGCCTACGAGCTAGGATCCCTGGACCTGTCACAGGATGGACTTTTACTTGTAAAGTGTAAGTCATAACTCATTAAGCCTTTGGTCATGTGAAAATTTACATGCACCATTAAAGGCAACGAGATTGCTCACAGCGCATAGACATCGCTACCAGGGCCCTGCTTGCCATCGTTTTTAGTCACAGTTTGGAAAATCTTCTATAGATGCTTAGCTGCAGGCACAGCGGATAGCAGTTTGAACAACTATATACAATATGAGGATTTGTCAATAACAAAAAAAACACGTTCCAGGAAAATAACTTTGTCAACGCACCTTGCTTTGAGAAAGGTTTCTCAGGTCCAGGAGAGAATTTCTGTCCAGCTATAGGCATGCTGGAGAACAGCCAATAGCCCAGGGCTAAGGCATTCACCCGGGGACAGGGGAGACCCAGGTTGCCTCTGCACTGCCTGATGCAGCCCAGGTGTTTGAATTTTTCCTCCCGTGTTTCCAGTGATCTGATGCCTTGGTTAAGCTGAGGTGGGATATTTCCCTCCGGAAACTCAAAAAGTCTTCAATTACTTCAAAAGGGAAAGGAAGCAGATTTAATTATAAAGCAGCTTAGTTGGGGATGCATTCAGATTTATTTTTACGTTTTTCATTAAAGCATGAAGGCTTTTATTGCTGCAAGCTCGAGAAGATTGTTTTTTGGAAAAAAACCCGGCATAAGAGTATGTTTTCAGGTCTTAGCTAGAAAAAAAACCTGTGTCCCATTTTCTCACTGCATTTTATGCTCTCTCTGGCACCTATTATTTGGTAGTTTTCCAGTAATTTTTAACCGCTGTTTATCCATACCTTTCCTTCTTAATAAATTAATAAATGCATTGATAAATTTATAGTTTATCAATGTACAAATTAAAACCGGTTTTAACTGGTTTTACAGTCAAGAACCACATCATTACTGAGAGTTATCACACTAGATCAAATTTTCATGCCACATTATGACAAGAAGGCATTCATCAGAAGTCTCAGTCCTACTAGGAAGTACTAGCTTAAAAAATTCCCGTATTTTTCATAAGATGTGAAAATAGCTTCCCAGTATGTTCTTGCAAATGATGCTGTTGCCTCAAAAAGGGCAACTTGCAGTCAGTAACACTGAGGAATTTGCAGTGTGTTTAATAGCGAAAGTAGTTCATCTGTGTTTTAAAAATAAATCACAGATGGATGAAATGCTTAATAAGCAGAATTTTCATCTGCAATTTTTTTTTTTATTTTTCCAATCCAATGGAAAAAGAAAAAATAATACTGACAGCCTGTTTGTATGATTCTTCCTGCTCTTTAAAAACTGCAGCAATGTATTTATTTATTTTAATTCCAGTACCACTTCTGGTTCTTTTAGGTACTTAATTATTGATAAAAACGGACAGAGCAGAACATGGGTTTGGTTTGAATAACGGCTAACTTGTTTTTTATTAGCTTGGCAATTAAATGTAATATTTCACATACAGTGTTCAAATTCCTGCAAGAACAATAACAGCTTTGTTCAGCAATAGCTCTAACTCCATTGTGTTGTAAAGGAATATTATAAGAGCATTATTACCGTAAGTAAGACAAGAACTTAGTTATTTCCATAGCGAATGTAACTTTTGTTCAAAAAAATCAGAGGAAAAGCCGAGTATTCTTAGTGAAGGGCTGTATTTTTATTTATTTATTTTAATGACAACATCTTTTAGTTATCCAACAAAAAGCAGACTCACTCCAAAATAAACTGACATGGAAAGTTTACAGAATTATTAGTCATACAATCCCCAACAAAACAACTTTGCCTCAAAAAAAAAAAAATTGCTAACTTTGATCCTCATTTATGATGTTTTGATGAATCTAATAAAAAAGGCTGACTGACAAGGTACAGATGGCATCCCTTGACCAGAACCCAGATCTTCCTCTTCTTGGAGCACTCAGAGTAACAGCCATGACCCTTCTTGCTCACAGTCTTTCCAACCACACTGAAGTTGTTCCCATTCACGAGTTTCTCTACGACATCAGTTGTAGGGAAGTGTTTTCTGCACCATGCCCTGCGCCCAGCTCCTTCATTCATCTTTGCTGACATCTTTGAGTGTTCTTCACAGAGATATGTGGTTTACTTTTGAGTTCTCCAAGTAAAGTGGGTCTCCAAGTTATCAGGTTTGTGGATAAGTGAGGGAATTTAGACATTTTTCTGCCTCATTTCCAAGAGACTCAGAATAATGACCCAGTGAGACTCAAATAATAATGAAGGTGGGAGTGCTCCAGGGAACAGCCATGAAGAAGAGCTTTAGACAGCCCTAGATGTTGGTTGAAGGAACCCAAAGGCTGGTAGGTGTGGGTTGCAACAGGCCTGAAGCCCAGCTTGGCTCTATTTTGGCTCTAGCGCTTGCTAGAGAATAAAGGAGAATGGAGGAAGAAAGAATAATGAGTGATGACTTTAAAAAAAGTTCAAGAAGATAGTTTTAAGCACAAAAGTATCGCTGTTATCTCTCTGCAGTCAAATACTTCCTGAACAGCAAGCCCTATGTTGCTAAGAGGTCTGCACTTGAAATAGAGACCCCGAAGACCAGATGCTAATTGCAATGTTCACATCCGAATCCTCAGCAATCCTACGGACCGCAGTAAAGACACTCCATATCTACCCTGATTAACTGCGATTGCGCTCTGTCTCTATAAAAATAAACAGCTAAGGATCTGTTACTGCGTAAGGCTACAAATGCTGTGTTCACGTTCAGTTCTGAGTAGATCATTAAGTGGCTGACGTCGAATATATATACACAGGTTTAAGGCTCTGGGCATAAATTGTCATTTATGCTTGTATTTAGCACAGAGGGTAATAACTGCGGTCACCTCTCTGAACACCGAAGCAATGCATTGTAACGCTAAACGGATAAATCAGCCTGCAAATACATCCTGAGAAATGTTTAGGCTGCAAGGGACAACTCTGCTCTATTCTCTCCTGCAAACAGAGGTGTGTTTTAAGGGCCAAACTTGTTGGTATGTGTAAATTAGACGAGTTCTGTGATGTTGACCGAACTACACCAATTTGCAGCAGCAGAGAGTCTGGAGTTTCTCATAGAAAGTAATGACTGTTTATTTACAGTTTCAGCTATTAAAATTCATTACTTGGAAATTCTTAGGCTACATTTATTGAACAGAAATTATTGCCATAAGGGTGCTACTTTAATAATCATGTACCTACCTCATGAGAAAAGCCTCCGCAGTTATTTTCCCTTGCTGCATTATTTTGTTGTTTTCTTTACTGTTATTTTGACCATATATGAGTTTAGCAATAATTCACACGAGCTTTAGAATCCTGGAGATTGGTATGAGGGTTGCTGTAAGACGACGATTTACTATCTGATTTTGAAAACTCAGTAAAGCAAAAAATTATACATATGAAAGCTATGTTTTATTGTATTTTTAATGGAATGAGTGTTAAATATTAGAATTGTCATTGGTTTCAATGGCAATAGCTCCTTTTAAAAAAATAAGAAAAGAGAACCTGCATGCTTTCATTGATTAGAAATGCCCTTGTTAAATCTTAACATATTGTTTCCCATATCTGAAAAAAAAAAAGAAGATTTAAAAATATGATAATGAGCTTAATTTTACCGTAAAGCCTGGGAAGAACAGACACCATCCTGTGAAATAAAGCACTTCTAGAGCCATTTGCTGTATGCCATTGATGTCACATATTCTGCAGACTGCACTCTCAGTACGACTACCTTTCAAAATTCTGTTTTGGAAGGCAAACAAAATCAATAGTACATCATAACTGAAAATCTGCAGTGAATCAGTAAATACCGTTCACCTTGATTAATAATTCTTATTTTTAAATTTATTAGCAAAAGGAAAGGTATAATCAGTAAAACTGGGTTAAATGGGTTAACTGGGTTAAATGGATTAACTGGGTTAAGAGAACTTTTTTCTTGCTTTTGCTTTGCTTCTTGTAGTTTCACTGTTTCTAGGACGTTCATTATTTTGTGCATAAGAACAATGAAAGGTTAAAGTAAAACTTGAATTTTACTTTTTGGAATAACATTTGAAACAATTTAAAAAAAAACCTTACTGTCCATTTTATTTTGAAATTTTTCTCCTTTTCATTCTATTTGTCTGTTTTAATCTGTGTGTCTGTGTTTGTCCAATAGAAATGTATCATCGACTCAAATTTATTCAGTTTTACTATAATACTGTTCTCTTAGAAAAAAGCACACTGATAAAGCAAACTACCCAATCTGTTCTTCTTCAAGTGAGTACACAGAAACAGCAAAGCTGATTTTATGTACATTCCTACATGCAACTTACTTTGTACGAAATCATATCATGCTGTACCCTATAGAAAACTGTCTCCGTAAAAATGTTACACGCACAGTTCTAAACTGCTGCACTCGTTTTGCAGTTTGCAAGCTGTCACGCTTCAGATAAATGCCACAAAATGCTACACCACATCTTTGAAGTTTTAGTTTTACTTAGATCAAGCAATGAGAATAATTCTAGTAGGGAAATGGTAAATTCTGAATGCATGTCCTGTAATATTTGCTATTTAAGTTGACACCTTCTATACTTAAATGGCTGGATTAGTATATTAAATTATGGTTGTGATAACTCTTGGCATTATTTTTAATAACAATTAAAAATTACCTTTCAAAAAACTTACCTACTGCCTACAGTCTTCTCAGTGAGTGTGATTCTGAGCACAGCGTTATCAGACCAGATTGGAGATTTCATGTTACTTTCTGCATTTCAAGCCTTAATATTAAACACTTTTCCTTGCCTAGTATTAGTTTCATATGTTAATATCATTTTTTATTAACATAATACAAATATCACTTGCAGTACTACATCCTTCATTGCTAGCGGCTTTCATATCAAATGTCACAGCAAATTTTATTTTCGCTAATAGATTACGACTTGTACATTGTATTAGTGAAAGTGAACATTATTACAGGCTGACACTAAAATTAAAGAACATACTGTACAACAGCACATAACACTCTGCAAAATTACCTACTCCTCCTGACCCACTTGCTAACCTATCCCACCCCACAAAATGCTATCAGAAGTTCTGTTAGATATTTTATCGCTTCTTTGGAGAAAACTTCACCTTTCAAGAACCTCACTATATCCATTGTCAAAATATCACATTATACAATTCACTGGAAGTGAACTTATTGCTAAATACCCATTAGGTTCCCAGGAGATGCCTTACATTAATTGTTTAGTGAAAGCACCCTTAGGCTATCGCTAGGGAAGAACATTAAATGCATAAAAAGAGAAGTTGACAGAGATCCCTGTAGAACAAGATACATCTACTGGCTTAAAACTTCGCCATGAAGAATCCTGCAAGTCGCTGTTCAAAATGGTCATTTTGGGGTTATTTTTCCACCTGCTCCTGCAAGCACAAATACAATTAATCTGAAAGGAAAATCAATGCTGCATCAGCAGAGAGCCTTTAAAAAGTGATTATGAAAAGGCAAGCTGGGGGTGGTAAACAGGGCGGGGGGAAAAAAAAAGGACATTGCTTTGGACCTGAGATGTCTGTGTGTCTTGCGGAGATAATAACAAGGGGAAAAAAAGTTGGAGAGCAGAGAAACTGCAGAACTAATGCTACAGATGAAAAGGAAACTAAGAAAAAAAGATGGTCAGGAGAGGTAAGAAGGAAAACGAAGACAGAAAAGAGAGAGGGGATGTTCAAATGAGCTGTGTGTTGAGAAAGGTTGTATCGAAAATGTCAGCTAGCTGTTCACGAGCCAGAAGTCCAGTTCAGAAAGGAAGGGTAATGATTTTAACAGCTGGGCACCCCATATTTTCCTACCCGCTATAGCCTTTCTTACGTCTCCCCTTAATATTGCTCTTTTCTCTAATATTGGTAGATGATAGACCTCTTCTTGATTATGTATATAATACCATTTCATCTCTCTTAAGATACCTTGTATTTAAAACACCTCTGGAACGAACCTATATTATACCCTGTATTTTTCTCATCTTAGGAAAACAGGTTTTGGGGTTTGGTACTGCTGCCAAAGTACCACAAGAGGGGGCACTAGTTAAACAAGACGCAATAATGTAACTTTTACTTTTCTCAGGGTTTTTTTCTTTTTTGTCACTCATAAATACAGAAAAAATATTCTCTTTCCCTGCTGCACTAGAAAATGATGTTATTATGTTGAGAATATTTATTCCCATTGGGATAATTAATCTAAAAGTAGCTACTATGAAGATACATTGTAAAAAGGGATACAGAAGCCTGAGTGTCCTCAAAAGTAATTAGCAAAATAAAATTAAGTTTTTATTCACATCCCCCTTAAGAAAAACATTTACCTAAGAGGAAAATCAAATCATCTTTATTTTGGGCAGTGTCTTCAAATCTGTTTGTAATCAATGGTTGAAAACACGGGGCTCCTGGATATTGAGATGTGCCTGTGTTTTCAACTGTCAGTGCCTCGCAGCTTGTGTAGTCATTTGTCTTTGTAAAAAGTGTACACAAATGATATTACTGCGAGTTTTATTTTTATTTGGCACTCAGTTTGTGCAGGTGCAAATGCCTGCAAGGCTGTAGAAATCAAGCATATGTACTTTGACGCTTTATACTAGCTGCCTATCTTAGGGGCTCGTATGTCTGTTCTAAACATGTAAGCACCTCGGTCTGTTCAGAATTTTTCTCCAAACAGCCCAAGGAAGCAGGAAGTATCGCTATGTTTCGTTTAATATTTGGGGAGTTAAGGCAACCAAGGTCTAGCAGCACAAAGACCTTCAGCTCCCAATGAAATCCCTGGAGTCCAGAGAATCCCATATATGCGAGTAGCTGAGCCTAGATAACTTGCCCCAACCACTGGAGATGTCAAGAAATTGAAATAAGGGATCCCCAGTCCTAAACTGGAAGATTAAATTCTTTCTCTGTAAGCAAAATACCTGGCCCCAAACTGTCTCTATTCTCATTTGTATGAGCTTTATCAAAGTGCAGCTCTGCAGGGTCATGGCCAAGCTACAGTGCTCTCACATTCCCAAACAGCTGATGTCCATTTAGTGGTGCTGTTCCTCATATGTAATGTGAGGAGAATCAGAGCTCACTTTTCCAGCTTTTCCAAGGTTTTACAGCTTTTTCTGCACTAAAGTTGCCGAATCTGGCTAAATACAGCACTGTAGACTTACTTAGGTTACTGAAAACTCCCTGGTGCATGTTCTTACCAGTTCACCCATGCTGAAGATCTGGGTAAGTGAGGACAACGACTCAGGAAAGGAGGTCTTCTGTTTTCAGGTATTGTGTTGGGCTTTGTCCCCAACCTGCCCCAGTACAAGAATTATTATGCACCACTAACCAATTTCTAGCTTGGTTTACTGTGAAAGACCAACAGACTATTGAACGGGAAACCACCCCTCATGGTGCATCTGATCTCCAGTCATGCTGAGCAACACTGGTGAACCTTGTTCAGTGCCTGTACTGGGGAGTCTTATGTGTTTCTCATGATTGGATTAAAATAGATTTGTTTAACTTAGCACTGTTTGTCCAGCATGGGCAAAATTGAAAAAATAGCAATTATCTCTCATGAAAAGGGACTAAGCGGATGAAAAAGAAAGGAAGACCAGTAGTTTAATTTTTATCTTAGAGCTTGAGCAGCGAAGAGTCAGCTCTATCACAGCTGTGATCTCAGCTAGACATCTCCAGCATAAAGGGATTGTTTCACAGGCAGCTTGAGTTGACTTAACTGTTCATTGCAACTGAAAGGATTAGGAGCTGTTTCCTCTCTCACTCACCTTGAGCCAGGCTTTGTGTACATCTTGTGCCATGACAATGCCAACTCAAACCTCTCAAGAGGCTGAAAAATAACCTGTCCAAAAAGAAGCCAATTCTCATGACATTAGTGAGCTGAACTCCCTTGCTGTGCAATTGCACCAGCAGCATTGAGAGCTGATGGGAGGAAAGAATTACAATGCTGGGACTAGGGATGAGCACAGGGAAAAGCAAAGGAAGGAGAAGCAGGAAGGTGGCCATGTACCTTTGACAGCAACAAGCCATGAGCTTGTCTCAGCTGCCTGTGAAACACACCTGCGTTAGGCACTCAGAGCACATAATGAATGGGGAATGGGACAGACCTTGAGAATGGGAATCAACCCTCTGACTGAGGACTGTTACCAGCACACAGATGGGAATGTGAAGATGAGGGTAGTTTTAATCCTTATGGTGCTCCGGGGGTTCAGGGGCTGGATGCTCTGGCGGATCAGATTCATCCACCCATAACCCTTCTGGAGTGAGGGACACTCTCACAAGTCTCCTTTGGAAAAAGACATGGTGTTTCTATCTAGAAGCCCTGGGCTAAGAGTACTCACTCAGAATATGGGCTACAGCTCTTCTCTCTATGACAGCACAGGGTATCACCATTCCTACCTTACCAGTCAATCCCTCAGACGCCAGGACATATATTGGCATTTCCAGAATGAGGTGATTTGATGAATCAGTTGTCAAGGTGCTATCAGCTGAAATGTCTAAAAGGGCTTGTTTCTATATCAGGACAGGCTATCCAGTGGACATCATTTTTCTGCAGTGTCAGCAGCTGAGCAAACTAGGGAGCACCATGCTTGAAATGCATGAATTATTCATGGCCTATGGAGGATCCATAAGAAGATCTTTGGAAGAGTTGCACGTGCATCAGGCTTGATGTGAACACAATCCTTTTGACCAGGAGTGGACATGGGCATGCAAAGAAAACTTTGACAGGAGTTAGAAAAAGGTGTGTTACTACACAATATTTGAGTAAAGTAATGGTGTAAAACGCAGTCTAGAGGCTTAGTACACTGTTTGTCTTGTAGGTGATATCCCAGAGTATTTCCCAGAGTATAAAAGCCCAGGAATCTGCATCAGCCCAGAAGTCCACTTACCTTGACGTCCTGCCTCTGACTGGCCTCACAGAAATGCAGAAAAGAACCATTTTCCCTGTCACGTCTTCCTAGATTCGGGGACTTTTCTTGCCTGGGGATGTTGAGAGACAAGTTATAATGATGGCTCTGATGGACTTTTTTTTTCATGAATTCGTCCCATCACTTTTTGAATCCACTTGTCATTTGGACTCCACAGCACACTCCGATAAGGATTTCCACAGTTTAACTGCATGGCAAATGTAATTAATTTTGCTTGTTTAAAACTAGTTGCCAAGAAATTCGTCTAGATTTGTATATTTTAAGTAACAACGAGTAAACCTTTCCTATTCACTTTCTCCATGTCAGTCACAATTTTATTTACCTTTTAGCATGTGAGAGGGGAAAGTTCAGAATGGGTTTATGTTCTTCTTTCCTTCTCTCTTTTGTGTTATAACATGCTTGTCTGATTTCCAACATTCAACAGCCTGGACTAGAACGGTCTCAGCTGGACTAGACTTCTACCTGGAACTCCTCTGTGGACGGCCACCATCTATGTGCAGGCTGAGTGATCATGTGGAGTGAGTCCTATTGAATCTGTAGAATTGGTCTCAGTGCTCATGCACAGAGGGAATGCCCAAAGCAAACATCCTGAATGCCTCAGATCCTCTGAACTTTAGTTGCAGCTTCAAATTGCACACAGCTGATATCCAACGTGCCTCAAATTCTTCAGTCTTACTGCAAGTGTAGCATAGGTCTGAAAACTTCTCCAAACTGAGACACTCACCCTGAAAGTACCCATGTGTGCATTTTATACATATACACACATATATATATATAAGCCGAATATACAACCTTCTGTAAGTGATGGGATAGAGACAATGTCTGGCTCTGGAAGGAATCCCCTAAACTCGCAATCTTGAAAGGACTGAAGAGACCAGAAGGGGAAAGAAATTAGTGATTCCCAGTTTGTATAACTGTGGCTGGAGAATGAGGCCTTCCTCACTGTCCATGTGAGGTCAGCTTGCATGTTCTGACTATGTTCATACTGCAATATTCTCCCAGCTTCCAAAACAGGATCATTTCTTCCAAACATCATATTGGAAATGGCTCATGTTAACGTGTCATTTGGCAGTGACCTCTTTGCCCTGCTTAACCGTGTCTCAGGCTTCAATCTAACCAGTTGAGAACAAAGGTGGCCAACATCCAGTATCTGCATCCATGCCCAGCAGTGTTTCATTTACTGGCATTGCCATAATCCCAAAGAACACTCTAACTTCAGGTTGAGATGTGTCAGCCTGTACACTCCACTTATTAGGCCCATTTTATTGTTCCCTTTTCCTGTACCCTCCTCCTAGTGCCACCATCTCAAGTGTGTGTGGGACAGTATGATGGTTTTTCTTCTTCCAGGGCAGGTAAGGCTTGGTACACGAGGCCACAAAGAAAGTTTTCATGGTGTTGTGGATAAGGTGTTGACTTCTACTGGAATTCTATCATCAAATGGTCCCTGATGAAAGACACATGCCCCAGAGGGCAGCTCACTGCTAAAGCCCTTCTTCTGTCACGTTGCCTGAATATACAATATTCAGTTACCTTTACGTGAATTGAGCTGTGGAATATCACACTTCGATATCTGGGAAAACTGATGTATTCGGAAATGGGAGAGGAAAAGCCAAACTGCAGTGAAAGGAATCATTCTCGCTTCCTAAAGTAGTGACAAGAAAATGCTTTAGGGTAGGAAATGTGGGGGAAAGGAAAGAGGTGATATTAAAGATGGTCACTGGAGCTTTTCCATGTTAGTCATAAGTTAGTATGTCTGGGATCAGTCCAAGCTAATCTGGAAATCTGTTGTGCAAATGTCTATGTGAGAATGACTCTCACCTGAGAGTCTCTTTATAGTCCAGAGAAAGAAAGATGCTCTTCCAGGATGGATCAGGTTAAAAGTGTGTACTTCATATATGGAAAACCTGGGTTTAGTCCCTGCTTCTAGTGGAGGGAATTTGGCTAACGGCTCACTGTTTGACCCATCAACAGCAGGGAAGCCCTTGTTAGGGAGGAGGCAGGAGGTGGTGTGACCGTATTTTGAACATAATCCAGCCTGATAGATGTGCTCTAAGAACACCTACTAAAGCAAGATCCTCAAGAGAGACAGGTGGAAGATGGCTTAATTTGTGGATCCCAAGAGCCGTATAGGTATTGACTTGTTGAATTCTGTCAGCACTGAGACACTTTGCAGCACAATTGCAATTAGGCACTGAGAAAGCTTTACAGTAGAATATTGGGAAGTTGATTCAGTTAATCTAAATTTTTCTCATTTTGGGATTTAGGTACCTGAATTTCATGTATATCACCAGCAGAAACTCCCTCCTGCCATCTACTTTTCTGGTCTCTCTTCATGTAGGAACCTAACCCCTGCAGTAACGACGATGTTTTGTGTTCTGGGAGACTGCTGTCAGACCGCTCCTTTATGCTTCTCCGGTTTTAGACAAAAAAACCTACTTAAATTCTAATTTTTTTTGAGCACTCTCAGAAATGTAATTTGCCTGCTGTGGTGTCTCACTTTTTTTTTCTCATAATAAGTAATCTAATGATTACTACATCTGTCCAGAAAGCAAATGGCCAGGGTTCTACATCCTCTCTGGCAGGAGAGGATCCTAACCCTCCTTTCCTCCATTTCATAGGACTGCCCCAATCAGCAGGTATTCTCAAAGGGGAACTGTCCCCGTTTCTGAAGATTACCACTGAACACTTGAGAACAAAGATGTCGTCAAGCCATAAGGAGCCCAGGAGCCTGACTCCTGGAAAGGGGACAGAAATGAGGTGATGGACCCATCTCACAGGGGTGCGTCCCTTAACCGTGATCAAACCATAATATTTAATTATATGATAATCATTTGGAAGAGTAGAACTGTTGCTATTAGTATACAAAGATATATAGAGAGAGTAATCCTTACTCTATTAGGCATAACTAAGTCTAACTTAGTTATGGGTAGCTGAGCTCCTAACAAAAGCCATGCATCGGCACAGGCATTTTGATGCATGAAGTTGAGATAATAGGTCTTTTTTTTCCCTAATGTACCATAAAAGTCTTAATGACTATGTAGTTCCTGGGCCAGTCCGGTGGCTTAATAGTGACTTATTAGTACATATAGAGCTTTGCTAAGTGGAAAGGTCTTCTTCATCAGCTACAATTCCAGCTGTACTATTTCAGTATGGTCATCTATATACCACACAGAGCATCTGTCACTTCTTCCTCCTGTTTGGCTGCGTTTCCACTTCAGTGTAAAAAGATGTAAAGGTAGAAGATTAAAAACGGACACTGTTCAGACTTTTGAAGGGAAGGCAGTTTACGATGCCAAGTCACATTATTGCAATTTCCAGCCATGTAGTGATAAGTGTTTTTGACTCATTCCTCTCTGATGGAATTTCCTCCTCTGGAAAGTGGAGAGCTTACAACATTCTCACAATGTTGGCTTAAACTATTCACATTGACCTGACTCTGAGTTTCCCAAAGGTTTTTTTTTTTTTCATAGAAAGACTGAGTAATGGAAGAGCTCTACTCTGAATTGTTTTTAAGAGTATGTTTTAATGACGAGCATAAATCAGTCTAGTCTAAGTCCATGCAACTAATTAAGGGAGCAATTCCTTCAGAAGCAATTCTGGAGCAATTCTCCTGTTCCCTTTCCTTACCCTGAATTGGCAATCACGCGGCTGAGTGATCAGGAGGATCAGAAAGGCACTGGATGAAAACTATGGGTTTTTTTAAAATCTCTTTTGCGTTCAGAAGATCTATTTCCTGATATCCTGATTCTGGTATTTCAGGAGCTCCGTTAGCATGGATTCTCCCCTTTAAAAACGACCTTAGATTGCCTGACATTCACTGTGAAAAGAAACCCTTTGTTTAGGGCAGTGAAGCTTGTTCTAGCTCCGCGTGCATCTGACAGAGATACTTTGTTGACATTTAACTCAGTTGTGCAGGTCTATGATTGAGATCAGGGTTCCCAGGATTTAAACACTGGAGACTGATCTGGCAAAGAGAAAAGCAAAACTCAGAGCCACATTTACAAGGAAATTTGTAAAATATCCAGATATTTTCCTAGAAGAACTACTGTTTACACTTCAGAGGACTCGTTTCCCTAAGGTAATGTTTATATTTGGCCATGAACTAATTTGTACTGTTGGGCATCCACTTAAAGTGATAGCTGAGAGAACCAGACTGGCAGAGTACCACAGGGCTGAGACCAATTTTGTCTGTGCTAACAGCATACACCTCAGCCACATGGATGGATGTGGCTTCTTTCATCTAGACAAAACCATAACAGTAGATTCTAGGAGTATCTACCAATAGTAGGTGTTTCTAGTTTCTATGGGCCAGAGCTCCAGCTCTTGATCTCCAAGAACACCAGTCCCTTGGACAATAAGGTGAGGATTCATCTCACCAAATTCAAACATTTACAGCATAGAAATATAAATCTGTGGTACTCATCATAGTGTCTTTGAGTAATCAGTGGAAAGAAATAAGCTCTCCAGGTTGTTAGAGGTTTCATCTTAACTCAGGTATCTAAAATAGGCCGTGCGAATTAAAGTAAAGAACCAGACTGCATCCTGCTACCACGTATATTTTCTGCCTTTTATCTGCATTACTGCGGGAGAAAAAAACCTGGCTCCACAGTGCTTAGATTGGTAGAAGCTTTTAGGATTCAATCTGCTGCATAAAGAAAAAGAGAGAGGGAGAAAACAGTTGGTTTTATGTGGCATTACATACTTTTGGCTCCATTTTCATATTGATTGTATATATAAAAAAGGGGAAAAGTAAATAAACATGAGGAGGATAATGTCGCAAATTGAGTTTTATCACAAGTGCCTCCTGCTGGGATTTGAGAGCAAAACCTTCCCTCAAGGGGACAGAATAATATCATTTTAGTTATGGCCATATTCTTCATTTAGAACCTCCTCATCAGCATGTCAATGCATGTTATTCACTGCTTGGAGAGACAATAAAATCAAAGGGCCCATCTTTAGAAAGAAACACGCATGTTACCAACGTTTACACTACAGAGATCTTGGCCCTTAATAAAACCTACATCCAGTAGCGAAGTTATCAAATGGAGTTGTGCTCATTTTCTTTTATACGCAATGAAGGGGCACAATATATCTTTACCAGCAGCTGGGAAATTAATGCTACAACTAAAATGACATTCCGCGTCTCAATGAATGATTTCCTGTGGGGTTCGGATAGTGGCTGTGACGAGAAGAGGTGTGATAATGGATCTAAGTCCGTAATGCGTTTATCCCCAGGTGCACTTGCTCAATCTGTTCCTTGTGCAGCTCTTTTGGGCTTAGTAGGACTTTCAGAGTTTTATTTTGCTGCGCTGAGGCGAATGGTTATGATTCACTTTTAAAAATCCGCGAAGGGGAAGGTTGCTGCGCCTGTGAGATTGTGTGGAATGAGATGGGGTTTCTTCGCCGTGGGATTTCTCCGAAAGGAAAGAACTGAGATTTTTCAACGGGAGCGCAAAACCGAGTTGTGCCACCATTTCTTTTTTAAGACAGGGAAACTGAGGCACACAACAGTCAACCTTGGCAGGCAGAGGCAGGTTGCTGAAACCCAGCTTCTTTCCTGTGCCATCCCTCTCTTGCAAGGAGAGCCACGCCGCGGGAAACACGTCTTCTTTTACAGCTCAAGTGCAAGTCATTTCTAAGCATGCTTCGTATTAAGGTTTACCTGTATTAATAATTGAACAAGGGCTGATACATGATTAATAAATATTATAAGCATGTTACAGTCCCAAGTAACATTTCTCAAAGAGGACAGTAACAGCTTCAGCAGATCTTTTAGGCAGTAGGTTGTATGTCAGGAGTTTATACCCCGTTAGGCTATTCAGTAATCTCTATGAAGGAATTACGAAGCCCTTTTGAAAACAGCTCCTTCAAAACTGAATTATGATGCAGTGGATTTGTCTTCTGTGATGAAGGAAAATATGCAGAGAGGCAGAATGTTTTGAAATTAAATACAGAGAATCTTAATCAAATATATCCGGCTGGTGCAATATTGTAAGTTGACAATGATTGTGGGGAAAAAAAGCTGTCTTATGGCTCATATTGTCTTTCTTAAGGGGGAAAAAACCCACCTGTTTTGCTTTTCATTTAAGGAAGGTGATGGGGCTGCTACTTGATTATTTATCTCTCCAGTATTATCAGCACATAATGTTAGTACATTATTATCACAAGTGCATACACACTAGCTATCTCTATTCCAAAACTATTACTATATTCTGTTATCAATATTAGTGCTATTGGGCAGAGGGAGCTTAAGTTTTCCAGAAGGTCCTGCACATGAGCACAGATACCCACCAGCTTGGAAAACTGCACAGCTCACATCAAAACCGCAGCAGTGGGAGAAGAAAATGCAAATCCATTGGTGCCCCGTCAATATCCACCATTGGGTTCGTACCGTGCCGAGTGCTGTATGGCCATGGGTCATAGACTCATAGAATTCTATGATTCTATGATTCTGTGAGTGCTACACAGCCATGGGTCTGACACATCCAACCTGCAGTCTCCAGTGGTGGAGATGCAGAGGTCTAGAGCTGGTGACATGGAGAAGTCACCCATTTCCCCATCAGGCTGCCTTGGTCCCAGCATGAATTGACTCACTTGGCCATGAAAACTCCTCTCCTTTGTCTCAAAACCCCGCCACGGTCCATGCGCTTCCCTACCTGCCCGCAGGAGGCTTTGTGAAGCTGTTCTGGGGCCAGGGGGGAGATGCTGAACAGCTAAAACCTAAGGGTCCTTCAGGACTTGCTACCTCCCGAAATGTCATGGGATGGCTTAGGAAAATGTTGTAAAAAGACAATATACAGCACAGTTCCCTGCTGCTCTAAGTACGGTCTCAGCCGCTCTCCAGAAGGCCGAGTAACACCGAAAATGCAGGAAAGGGAGCAGCTTCTGCTCCTACCCCCAACCCTGTAGAAAAAAAAAAAAAAAGGTTTTTACGGAAAAAAAAATATATCTGCAATTATCCAACACCAGACAACTTTCCGAATCCAGCTCACCTAAGCTATTTTTTTTTTTTCCCCCTCCATGAGCAAAATGAATGCTGCAAGCAGTCACAGTGCTAATGGTCTTTTTTTCACGTCGCTTCCCCTTGCTCCCCGAACTGAAGGCAGAACTGCAGAGACTTCAGGAGACTCTTCATGCTATCACTTCACAGGCTGGAAGGTGACAGCTTCGCCAGGGACTAATGCGGGCCGACATAATTGAATGTGGCCTGCAGCAAAGCAGCTGCCTGGAGCCACTGTTGATTGTAGCTGTCATCAGGTGGAGCTTGCTGCCGTAAAATACGGTCCGGAGGAACGCGGCTCTCGCATGCAGCTCCGTGGTGATAGCTTATTTACTCTTACCCCGCCACAACAGTTTTGTAGTTAATAATTGTCAGTATCACACTGTTGAGCGAGCACAGATGCTCAGGCTCTGAATCATCAATAATTTTCTCGGGAACCTGGTCTCGGAAATTAAACAATGGCCCTAATATTCCCATTTTCTGGGTGTACATTGTGTGTTTCAGCATGTCGTCCTTTTTTTTTTTTTNTTTTTTTTTTTTTTTTTTAATGGAGAACCTTAAATGATTTTAGAGATATTTCCTACGCCTGTTTATTTAACTGTCACAGGATGTGGGAGAAATATAATCTGCTAAATTAGGCATGAAAAACTGTACACAAGGAGAAGGCTCCCTGATTTCTGCCTTGAAAAAGAAGTGGCTTTAATTACAAATTCAGATAAGGAAGCAATCACATCTTCCATTTATACAGCTTTTTTCATTTCAGAGGAGCTCACCACAATGAGCAAGCAATAGGTTTAATCTTTTCTCCTTTATTTGGAGATTGTGAAGTGTAGAAGGAGTATGAGAATATTTCATAGGAACAAGGCTGCAGGATCTTTCTCCTAGATGCAGTAAGTAATGTATATCTCACATAACGCTGATCTTTGCTGCTTAAATCCTACCTAAACTCTTAGTGGAAACCTATGCAAGCCCTGGGATAAACTTGGTCTATTTTTTTGATTACTACTATTCATAAGCTATTTATAACACCTTACAAATTGTGTATACTATATTTAAATTTAGTATACTAAATATAGGATATACGGTACCATATACCAAATATACTATATATTTAGTGTATTTAGGATACCATATTTAAATTTAAATATAAAATACAAACCTTGGTCTGTAATAAAATATATACAGACTGAGGAAGAAGATCCCATAGCTCTCAAATCATTATGCGGTTATGCTGATAACGCATTACTCTAGTTAAGTTTAAGAAGCACCATTTTCCTTTAAATGTTTGTCATTTTCATTTTAAAAATAAATCGTATTAGTGTCACTGGCTTTTAGACATCCAGTGCTTCCACATCTGTTGGCAACTAAGGAGGTGCAGAGCTGCAGGTACATCAAAGAACTCAAAGTGCGTTGATTAGAAAAGAAAGTAAAAGAAGGGATATTGGAGAAAAGATATGAAAAGAAGAATTGTCAGCTTATGTCTGCTGGATGTTTTGAGTTGGTTGCTTTGCTGTTTGTACCTGCTTGGCTTCCTAGGAGATTAGCTTGCTAGAGATGGTGGCAAGGGGCTTGGCTCCATCTGCATTGCAATGTCCCACACGTGTTCCTTGCTGGGACACAGGAGTGGTGCATCCCTTCATGAGGTTCTGTGCAGCCTGTAGGACCTGGATGAGCCCAACTGCAGGCTCAGGAGGTCCTAAAAGGCTCTACAAATTGAAGTTTAACTTGCAGAGAAAGCATTTCCTGCGCAGCTTTTTGGGCCTTATTCAGGTTTTGATTACTTTGGTTTTGCACTCTGCCCTTCTCCCCAGCTGCATTATGGTGGGGGTGAGATGGCAATTAGGCCTTTTATTATAATAATTAATTTTGCTGATTCTAGTTTGCACCCACGATTACCTTACAGGTGCTCCTTTGATTTGGTGCTGAAGGAACCGGGAGCAACATTTTGTCCTTTGTCTTGGTTCTGAACTTCCTTTCCACTGCTGCAAATTAAGGATAATTCTGGTATGAAATTGGTGTACAATAAGAAATGTAACCGTTGTGTTTATCCCACCTACGAACCTCCTGAATGAAAGCTGTGGGTCTGACTCCGATTGTCCTTACGGTGGTTTCACAGCGATGTAACTTTAATGACTTCAGCAGAGTTACTGCTGGTAGATAGCCTCACGAGTAATCAACAACGGAGCTGATGGCTCTTACACAGGGCTTTTCTACCTCAGACAGAAACAAAAGGTATTTATTTCCAAACCTCAGCTGCTAAGTCGGTTGTGAAATATTTCTTCCTTTCCTTGATAGAAGCGGATCTGTTGTTTATGAAAAGCAAGTATTAATTATACAAGGTTTAGCCACAAACATCTGGTTTTTCTGCTTTTAAATAAACATGTCCCTTCAGCTGGTACTGAGCATTCTCGGGGAAGGGAAAAGACGCGCACGGCAAAATATCACTGTGGGTTAACACAAGTGGTCTGATCATCTTGTCAGCGACGACTCCGTACCTTACCCAAAACACGAGCAAGCAATATTCTCATAAACAGTAAAAAAAAATGTATTTTTAGCAGGGGATCATGATGTCGGCTCAGCTGTCTGCTTGTATTTAGATTTTGGGAGCTTGCAAGAGGATTAAAAACACTTGTTTCTTTTCTTTCTTTCTTTCCTCTCCCCCCCTCCCCCCTTTTTTTTTTTAACTTGTCACTGCAATAAAGTTGGCTGTGGCTCTGGGGAGTCCTCTGTAAAGTACAATGCCCTGGGCTATGGGAGATGGAGCCCTCAATAACTGATATGAAAGGTCCTTAATTAAGCACTTAGCATTTCAAGGCAGTTATCACGGCTAGCCCACAGACCGAGCTGGCAGTCCGTCACCACCGATAGGCCACCTAGATGACTAACGTGAGTTGAGTCGAGTCTTTTGTACTTTAGGCGAGGAGCCCCGAGGCACAGGCTGATCTGGTGACCCTCCCAGATCCACTTTCCCTGCCGGAAGGAACGGGATATCGGATGTGACAACACTGCAGACGGGGGAACGTGTTTTTTTTTTTTCTCCCCCCCCCCCAAGAAGAGCAGGGATTGAAGAGAAAGTTAGAATGACAGTGGCACTTTCTTGGCTCTGTGCATTGGTATGAATATGACCAAACCAAATGAATGAATAATTATGAATGTATTATGAAAACAGAAGGGAAAACCCTGTTGCTGTGGTGCATTCAATTATTTCACCGATTACATATGGCTGTTGGGAAGTTAACTAAGAAAGAGGCTGCTCGTCCCCCCAGTACCACTCTCCTTCCCGTTCTCTTTCAAATCCTCTGGACACGAGAGCATAAATGTTTCAGGGGAAGTTTATCTTTATATTAAGGAGAGGGGGAAGACTTTTGTGGCATTAAAATGGAAAGGGTTAATGGAATGAACTATAGATTAAATTGTAAAGCAATCAAAGAAAACCAAACACTTTATAGCAGACAACCATCTTCTGGTGTTTGGGTCTGTGTCAAGCCATGGATGTGGAAAATTAAAGCCATACTGAGAAGGGAAATGAACCATGTCTAATACATCCCCAGCAATAAAATGTTTTCACTAGGACTGTAAAACTGTGGCTTACATTAGGAAAAAGAAAATCAAACTATATGTCAATTCCACATCATGGGACATGAAGTGTCCACAAAAATTTATATTACTATTTAGAAGTGTTTCATTCTGGTGTTTTATTGTGATTGGATGCGCCCTTCTCAGTATCTTTTGACTGGTATGAAAATGATTTGAACTACTTTTTTAGCATTTATTTTACATCTATTACCTGTTCTATTACTTTTTATTATTTTATTGTGCTTGTGTAGAGGATTTTGCACAGTTTTCATTATAATGTAACATTAAGTCAATTTATTTGTGTATTACACGCTGTATAATTGCACCTTTTTTTGTGGAACAATTTGGATTTCATTATCCAACAAATCAGCAGTGTTACATTTTGAAAAGCTCTTGTTAGAAATCAAGTGCATTTTCCAACTAAGACAACAGAGGTCAAGTTTGCACCAAAAAGGGAGCAGAAGATTTCTTGCCTAAAACACTTGCGCAGATGAGGAAGGTCATGGTGGAAACAGCAATACTCATTTCTTTGAGAAAATACTTAATTACTAGGGTCCAGATCAATGGAGATCAATATTTGTAAGAAGGGAAATAGTATGGAACAAGGTGGTCTGACATGGAAGAGGTTTGAAGGGGAATAGATCAAGGCAAAACCAAATGGGTGCCAGGAACATGTCAAATGTGACGGCATTTTTGTTTAATATTATTCTGTATCATTCTGTTCCTTAATTTACAAGTGCCATAAAGAGTATAACTAACACAGGCAAAACGAAGCGTACATCTGTTTGTGCAGATCGGCTTTGCTATCATTTATCAGGCTTAAACCTTTCATAAGAGGTGACATAACAGCAATTGCATCTCTCTCAAAGGTGAACTGACAGCCCCTCTGAAAAAGAAATGCAAAATAACATTTTAAATAACACACCAAGGATGAGAATAGATGTGAAGATACAAAACTTCACCTTTTTTTTTATCTGCCAAAATTGCTACCTGGATCCCTCAGTTCTTCTCTGGTAGTTATTACAGCTTCACTCAGAAAAGTTACAATTAATTCACGAGTAAATAAATTAGCAGGTTGTACTCTGGAATCCTCATGTTATGAGAAAACCTTTCCACTCTTAGACTTCCTATGTCATTCAGCTTTCCTGTCGTGACATAGTGGGACCACTGGTTTTCAGAGGGCTGTGATTTCATCCCCTCTTTTTCTTTTCTGTTTAACAGGGCCGTTTTATTGAAGATATTGGATTTACAGGCAGGGATTTATGTGTGAGTGTGTGTGTGCGTGTGCCTGCACAGTGCTGAGCACAACCGATCTACAGGATCACTTGAACTTCCATGGGCAGAGAGCCCTCCAGGTCTTCCAGAAATGATGGAAACAATGAAAATAATTTCTTTTTAGTGCTTTAAATGTTGTCAGTTTTTATGTGGAATTGAAGTCCCTTGAACTGAAATGGATGCAGAAAATGAGAAATGGAATGGGATTTTGCAAATGCAGTTTTTTCTCTCATATTGGGACTATTTTGCTGTTGATAGATTTATTCCTCTAAAATATTGTTCTGACAGACCTTATGCTCTGTACTGAAATTCCTTAAGGAAGATGTGAGTAAAAGCAAAACAGATTTGGATGCTTTTTCAAATGTAACACTTTTTCAACAAATTGTCAAGTTCACTCTTGAGCTGTGGTTTCAAGTCTTCACCTGCTTCACCGTAGCATACGAATCAGAACCCCCCCTCCCCCCCCGAGTATTTCAATTACTAATAACACCTTCTAGCGCAGTCCTTTAATTCTCTTTTCCATCACAAGTGGCTCGGGAGGTCTACTACAGAAAGCCTTGTTTACTTCAGGCTCCCTCCCCAACCAACATGTCAAATGGCAATGTATTTCAACACCTCTCAAAAGTTAAACAAAGGACTGAGGACTATAGCAGAGCAATGCAGAGTAACTACCCAGTAATAAATATATTTTTTCATTTGTAACGTCTGTAATTCAGGCTTTGGACTGTTTTGGGCATATGTATGTGCTGTATACTTGAATACTCTACCATTCAATGCTCCAAGATTAAAAGCATCATATATTTAACACCCCAAATTCTTGAATTGATTTGAACAGCTAAATGGATGTAGGTTTTCATGACACTGAAAACGGATTTTTTTTCCCCTTCTTTAATGTTTTGCTTTATTTTCAGTGAGTATTAACATCTTTTATGGGCTGAGATGAGGTCAACAGCATACACACACAAGAAGTATGTTCCAAACAAAATTCTGGTACAATGCTAATAAATGCTTGTACTTGGGTCTCAAAAAAATATAAAGCTCTTGTTTCCAGACAGAGATCAGTGAAAATCTTTACTTCTTTCTAGTTAGACAGTCACACACAGTAATCAGTGGAGTAATGAACTCCATCACTTCAAAACATATGGTCAGAAACGGAGTTGAGCAGCTGAGCAGGTGATGATCCAATGTGAAATTTTTTCTCTCAGTTCCTCAGTTTCCCACAGACTTATTGAATGGGTCATTTAAGCCATTGAAACCCAGAGCTTCGGAAGATTTTTAGGTATTTAACAATCAATAACCCTGAGGATTTTGGCTTTTTCCTTTCCGTAGCTCAAGTTCCACATGTAAAAGCGTAATGGAGCTTTTCTGTGACTGCTCTTGAATAGCCATGATGTTTGCAGTTCAACTGCAACCCTAAAGATTGTGAAACTTTTTTTTTTTGAGGGCAAGGCCTGAACAAGTATCACTTCCATTAAGTAGCAAATTGCCTACGTCCATTCAGAGTGATAAAAATGTGCTAGCATATGAGTTCTCTGTGAGACCTCTTCTGAAAGGAAAAAGACAAGCATGGCAGCATGCTACAAGCAAAAAGGAAATGGCTACAAAATGAATTATCATTGCTGTTTTTAACTCATTGATATTCTGTGACAAAATCTTGCTCCTGTTGAATTCATAGCAAACACTAAGTCCCATAGAGGGTTTAACTGATTCTGATCAATCAACACAGAACCTCAGAAGAGAGGAGCAATTCATCAGAAATGTTATAGAAGAGGGTGACCAAAGCCAACGTTTTCAGCACAGAGCAGATAGTCTACCTGTTAGGCATCTAGGTAATTTCTAGAGAGTTTAACTTTAGGCTCTCAGATTGAAAATATTTAGTTTAGTATTAACAGCAAACTATTAAAGCTTTGCAGTTAATGATTTGCTTTTATGATTACTTTTAATCATGTAGAGGTGACGTTTAATAAACAGGCTGAACAAAAGTATGTAAAGTATCACAACAATATATGTAAAACGATCACAATAACTTATGTAAAGTAATTGCTTGTATATTTTATCTGACATATGGATGTATCTTTTTTTTTTAAATTTGCTCTTATAAGAACTCAATATGCTAATACTTTTTAGCAAAGAAAGTAGGGTAGGACTAATTAAATTTGTGTCTATACATTTTTATAATTATAAATTGAACTTACATTTTACAACAGTTTGGATGACCTTTCTGTCTTTTACACCATACTTTATGTCACAGTCTCCAATTTGGAAACCATTTTCTTAATTGATACACAAATGCCACCATGCACAGAACAACCCTATGTGACATCAGAAAAAACCCAAGGGTGAGGTCAGAATATTGGGCTGCAAAGGACCAGATGTTTCATCTCCTGAAGGAATGGGCAACAGTATAATAGGTGTCTCGTTTAGAAGAAACCACCATGTCAGCTATACACTGTTGGCCATAAGCACTTCCTCATACATTATAGCAAATAGGTATTTGTTATACAGATGGCTGTGCATGACCAAATTTTTCAGCCATAATATGAGAAAGTGAACAGGGGAGAGCACATCACCAAAGGCCAATAACTCTACAATAGCAGGGAATTTCTTCATTAAAATTATGTGATAAACCTAGGAAGCATGACATGCCCTGTGCTAAAAGAAGACACTTCCCTCCTGACTGCAAATAATATAGCATAGAATAAAATAAAACTAAAAATGAAAATTTGCCAGTGTGACCAATGGAAAAAATTGTCTTAGCATTCCAAGTATAAGAATAAATTTTCACCTTAACCTCTAAATGGGAGGCACAAACGAGGCACATGACAATAAAATGAGAAGAGGAAGTACTGTGCTTAATTCCTGTCTCCAGCACTGTACAGAAATGTAAAAATACCCTAAACTGACAAAACCTGACATTTCTCAATTGTTGTCGAAGTAACAATTCTGTCATATAACAGCTCCTGCAAAGTGCAACCTCCTTTATTTTTTAATAATCTCGGTTCATGAAGTATTCCTGTTGATTTCTCCACGCCTTGAGTAAGTATTTATGACCATAAATGCTCAGACTCTTTAATGGGCATTTATACTAGATGCAGTGGAGTTACCCCAGAGATCTCCCATTATCTTTACCAGTATTTTTTCTTCCATGTTCATCCATTTCTGCTCTATATTTATCTCAGAAAAGCATCTTGAGTCCCAAAGAAGTGTTTGATAATAAGAATTCATAAGCAATGACTTATGCATAAGCAACGACCTATTTACATGCAATTGATTCTGTGGGGAGAAGGAAACTGAACCTAAGATGACAAACTGCATGACACATTGAAGACCCATTTAATTTACATACCTAATCCGGGGATGGATTCTGTACACTGAAATTCAGTTTGTTGCCTCTTTACTGTCTATTGCCCCCGTCTAGAAAACAACTGTTATTGCAAAGTCCTTAACTGGGCAATCCTGACCTAGTAAATCAGAAAAAACCGTCATTCCTATGACTCCTTCACCCTTTCCCTCTGCAGGGCATCTGCAGTGGAGTAGGATTTTATTGGCGTTTACGTGTAAAAAAAAAAAAAATTATATGAAAAAATGTTTCCAAGTGAAAACAAGAGTTGAAGGTTAGGCTGGGTATACTGCACTGTCTTTGGTTAGAAGTTCAGGTGCGCCTGTAGCAGCAACAAGATCAACAAACCCCATTTTTCGTCTGCCCCATATTCCCCAGTTTCTCATTAGTTGGTTACAAGTGTTGCTGAAGGTGAAGAAGAAAAAAGCCCCAAACTGCTATGACAAATGAAATTAGTGTAGTGAAGGCTCAAATAAAGAAGAAGTAGGTTTTCTCGGTGCAGGGTTTTATAATTATAATTATTTTATTTTATTGTTTGCTGGGGAGAGTCAGAGTTTCGAACAGTGCTGGCACGTAGCTATTTCCTCTCTTGTGAGAAAGATGGGAGATGACATGTCAGTGCAATTCTTTGTCAGAAATATACATCTGCATGAAGAGAGTAGAGTTAAAAATTTAATCTGCAAAGCTATTTAGAGAGTGGATAGGCCTTGACAGGCCTCCCAAATGTATTAAAAGAACAAGAACAGCAGAGTTATGGAAAAAAAAAGCTGTTGCAAGCAAACAGAATGAAACTAAGCTTTCTTGACAGAATCAGTTTGCCAAATGACTTTAAAATTGCACTATGTCTTGTAGTTTTTTCTTAAATAGATTTTAATTTAAATGTGTAAAGCAGAAGAAACTTGCTTAACTTCAGAGACCTGCACAGCTTTTCCTTAAAAAAGAGAAGAAAAGGACCCTCACAGTGATGTTTGGTCAGGTCATGAGGCTGATGAAGGAAGGGCGGATGGTGTTGATGTTGAGCAGTGGCTCAGAACTCTGGAGAACCGGCTCCAGTTCCTGCCTGTACACAGACTTTGCGTGTGACTTCATGCAGGTTATTTGATCTTCCTGGACCCATTTTTGCAAGCATCTAAATATTCTGAGATTTGGGTTCCTATGTCACTGAAGTGCACATGGAAATGCCACCCTCTTTACCACATGCTTCCCCGCCTGTGAAATGAAGACATGCTACTTACTTTATTGGTCTTTTCTGCATTTGTAACAAGCCTTTGAGTCAGGGCAGCTAAATTTAGGTGGTAGTCGTCTTGCCTAAATAAAATTGTCTAAAAGTTAGACATCTATACTAAATCAGTCTTGACTTTTTCTGCAGTCAGGAGTCAGGCATCTCCAGAGACCAACTTGTTGTATCCATTTTGGATATGCCTATTAGAATAGGATGAATCACACTCTGAAGAGCCCTTTCTTTCTCCATTGCCTATAGAAGAAATATTGATCACTGATTAGGATGTTTACATGGCTAAAACCAGGAATCCTTTACATAGTTAAAGACAATCCCATTGTCCGTACCAATAGAGTACTCAGCACAAAGCAGTTTCTAAGAGCTATGTTAAAGTAGACAATACAGACCAGTTGAGTCTTAGATGACTGACAACTGATTCTTCTCCCTTGAAGCCAAACCTGTACCTCCCACCTTTACAGCCTAGCACTGCAGAAACCTTTACACACTTCTGGACATCTCATGCTTGATACGATCGTATGGAATTGCTGGCTGGAAGGGAGCCCTCAGGGCTGTCCTGCAGAAGGGTGTTTTCTTCATGGCATGGATAAAGTAGAGGGCAGCCCCAACAGATGTTGCTGAGTTCCTTGGCTCCTCTTCCTGTGCCGTATACGTGCCTGACAGCATTACTTGAAGCATAAGATTTCAAGTACTGAGGAAAAAAGCACTTCACAGTTGTAGTTAGAGCAACTCTGGCCACACGTAACTACTGACCATGAAAAATGAAGTCCATATGCTGCTGAATGACCTCAGAAGACCTTTCGTAAAACACTGTGTTGATATGAAACGATACCACTTTCAAAGCACCGAGCAGATTTAAAAAAAAAAGTACAAAGTTAAATTCTGGATGAAATGAAACTCTCTTCTGCTGAAAAAATTCTCTTTCTCAGCAGACAATGAGAGATCAACCTGCATGTGGTAGGTCCTGCTCATCAGTCATTGCCACACCTTGGAAGTCTCTGAGAGAATTCAGGGACGAGGGAGCTATAGAAACCCACAGAGAACAGAATTAAAGTTTGCATAAATTTGTGTGGCATTCCAAGGTTAATATTTGTTTTAATGATGATGAATCTGCAAACATACAAGTGGACTCAATGAAGTTGATGAGATTTCATCATGAATTTTACATTATTTTCTTTTTTCATACAATCAATCGATGCTACTTTCAAGGCTTTATTTCAGTACAAAAAAATCAGTCATCGAGATTATTGCTGATATATTTGCCCTTTTCTCAGGTTTACCCAAATTCCCAGTTTAAGCTATGAGTACGAATGGCTCACGTAGTTCACACAATACTGATGGTTCCTTTCCTCTTAGAGGGTGATTCTACTTATGACAGGAATGTGTTGTAATAGCATCCAGATTTACAGATTTTAAAGGAAAACTATAATCTAACCTGATGCTCTCAATAATGGAAATTAAAGATCTAGAAATGTCGCAATAGGTTTTGAATTGGAGATTAAATATTTCATAGAATAATGCAATGCCATTATTTAAAGTTGGCTCAATGTTTGCTTAACTATGAAAAGTACATTTTCTGTTCCTTATTTACTACTTGTTGATAGAACCCATTTAGACTCCTGTTCATATTATGGGCAGCTGTATTTTCAGTTCTTGCATGGAGCCAATTGAAAGAAGAATTTCTGGTCACCTCTGTGAAAGTGCATGGGCAAATGTTTAGTTTTCTCTCCTGGTGAGCAACTCATACTTCAAGGAAAATAAAGGAGGCAGTTTTCCCAGTAGTTTTCTTCTTCATGCTGGAAGATTAGAGGGCTCCGGAATGAAACACGATTTCCACATCCACTAGTGTAGCAGATTAAGATCAGATGACTGGGAAATGGCGAACATTAATCAGAAGGCGATAGAATTTGTACAGAGTTCTGCCCATTAGCACACAGCATGACACAATTGAGTGACTTACACTTTAACTTTGAGTAAGCCTCTAAGCTGTGCTTTCTTTTTTTGTGTCTTCTTCCTTTCTGTCATCCTTTCTCATTTTCTTCTTTTCTTAAGGAACAGTAAGGACATTTTTACCACTGTGGCTTCCATCAAGTGCCGGTTCAGACATAGTGTTTACAGATTTGTAAGCAGTCAAGCTCAGCTACTCAGTGAAGTGCGTGAGGAAAACATTGGGTTTTTATGTTTTATTTCTGTGGCTTTTGATTCATGGATTAGAGGGTCATAAGCAGGTCTTGTTGACAGAAGGAATAGGTCTACAATGAAAGAAAAAATGAAACATTACTTTTTCATTCCCAAACTCATATTTTGCTAATATTGAAATATTTGATACTGATAAAAGGGGTGAGGGGAGAAGGGGCAAGGAGCATATCTATTTTCTTTTCCATTAACATTCTGATCTTATTTATTTTAAAAATGCTTACATTACATTCAAATACTGCATTTTAGTCGTGTAGACCATTTTAGTGCAACGTAATGAATACTTCATGTTTTAATACAACACAATAGCACAAACAAAATGTTTGGAAATGAAACTAATAAAAACATTTTCATTCTTTAGGAATGAACTGTTTAATACCTCTTAGTAATAATACTTTAAAGACTCGTATTTTTGATTCAGATATAGCTTCAGCCTGTATTCTGACTTAGAAAACCTTTCTTTTCCAAATGCCCAAACTACCTAGAGGATATATTTAGTTTCCTGCACTGCTCTGATACCGTGGCAGAGTCAAAATTACAAGAATACGTTGTATAAAAATAATACCAAGATTCCCTGAAGAGAAAGGTAGAGGAAACTAAATGGATTACATAAGCGAGGGGAGAATAGGGAAGGTGGAGTAATTAGGAAGAAAATGCGGAGACCTGCACCTTGACTAGAAATGACAGGAATGCAGAGAGTCCTGTTTGTGGTTATAGCAATGAAATAGAGATTTAAAGGAAAAGCTGGAGGGATTTTGTATGTGATACATCTTGGAACCCCTGGATTTGGTGTCTAAATATAATAATCAGAAGACATAGAGACTTTATCTTCAGCATGGCACTAGGTAAATTTTTAATTTCTTGGAGACAGGGTTTTCTTAGGTAACTTCAGAAATACACTCTGTCGCTTAGCCTGTAGTTCAACAGCAGAGGATGCTAAGAAGTCACTGTTAAATGATTTTTTTTGCCTCTAGAGAGTGGTTCATCTCATCCTAAAACAAAAAAAAATAATATCCAAAGTATATCAGATGATTCACAGCTGGAAGCACCTATTTGTTTCCTTTGAGCATAAAGGAGCTTTGGGTGATGATACTTGACCTAGACATATGATTCAGTTGAACTGAATTGTGTCCTTTATTTCACACTGAATCCTGTCCCAGACGTGTACAGCTAAGGCCAATGACTTCTAGTTATTGTGACCTTATGCCTCTTTTCTTTAAGTTGGAAAATAAAACAATATTGTCTAACCAAGGCAGTCTTCTAAGGATCCTCACTTATACACAGCAGCACTGCGGCTGTTGGAAGTATGATGTCATGTCAAGAAATCTTATTCCCCTCTAGGAATAAGAAGTCAGGTGTTTAAATAAGCAACAAGCTTTTAAGAAAAACTTGCTTTGGAATAGATAACCTATTTCGTTGTCAAGGACCTATCTCTGAAGATACTTAAAAAGGAAAGAAAAAGGAAATAGCCAAAATATTAATACACAGAACACTAACAGAAACAAGAACTTTGAGAAAAGGGGCCTGCCTTTGATTTTAAATGTTTCCTAGGCATAAATATGTGAGTCATTATCACTTTTTACATAGCTACAATGCTGGTTATAGTACTACAGCAGCAGAAGTAGAAGGGATTTTTAGTTCTCATACTGAACTGCTCAGTAATCTACTGGATCTAGCTGTTGTGCATTCATCTTGTCTTTAGTTGTCTAAATTTTTCTTTGCTTGGTTTTATCACAAAATCCAGAAGTGGAAATACAGCAGGACATGGGAACCAGACAGGGTATTGGGAGCAAAATGTAGCAACTTAAGATGCAATTCAGCCAGCCTATTTTAATGGAAGTTTGACAAAAATCTGAAGTAGTAGAAGATGTTAGAAAGTCTTCAGATAATAGAATATTCTTTAAAAAGTAGCATCAGACCTTGATGAGAGTTTGAATAAGTTAATCTTTGAATGTCTACCACTAAAACCATGCAAAAAATGATGACCTGTTTTTAAGTGGTACCGTCTATGAATAAATAACCCGCCTCCCATTCTATCCACCCAATCCATTGACCAAGTTTATGCCTCTCTAAGAGACCTAAAGTTATTATAAATCATGTTTGTCTGGATGTAACATTTCATGCTTACAGAAACTCATACACTGAATGCCTCTGTAAGACTTCAGGATGTAAAATATCCTCAGGCCTTAGTTCCTATTGAGGAGTAATAACGTATCCCTTGCATTTAGAAGCCCATGAAGGGCATAATTTTTATTCCCAGTCTTAGCCTTTAGGTGTCAGATTAATAGGGTGTAGAAGATTTAAAAGTAGCATCCTGAGGCCCTGAAAGCAGGATTCATCTAACCTAATTTTAGCCATCTAAAATTTAGTGGCTCAGTTTAATAGCCCGCACATGCTGTGGTTGCTAGCGCCGTCTAAGACTTAGAGTTGCAGCTGGAGTCCAGGTGGAGTAATTCAGGGCATCCCAAATGGCACTAAATGCTTGTGTTTAGCCAGCTGACTACTCAGTGCCTACTTTATATTAATTACCTAGGATATGATTTGGTTCACGATTAACACACCTACATTTAGGTGTTCGCAATGTAGGTGCTTGCATAGGTACCGCATGCTTAAGCTCCCACTATTCATAATTTAGTCAATATAGTTCAGTTGTCTAAAAATGTTCATCTAGTGCCATTTGAGATGTCTGAGGTTAACCCCCACGATCTTCCTTTTCTAGGTCATGGCTCGCCTGTAGGTCCTATGCTACACCCACCGTGACCATGCAGATGGCTCACATACCTCATCACACTCTGTTATGGTTATGCAAGTGAAGCAATCTTCAAGAGGTTCTTGGGAGCTTCTCTGCTGGTTAAATGGAGATGACTAAAAGGGGAGCTTAGTCACGTAGGGAGGAATTCATGTGACTGGCATCATTTGATATAACACAAGATTCACGGGACTTGTACTTTTCTAGAGCTAGACCTCAGTTTCTTCATATGTGATCATTTACTGGCCTCTGTTTATGCCTTGCTGAGTGCCCATGACCAGGATTATTCAAAAAAGAGCAAACTTGATTTATTTTTCTTTTTTTTTACAGAGAATTCCAGATGTAAGTTTTCACCGTTTGAGGATAACAACATGTACTACTTTTCTTTCTTTAAGTGTGTCATAAATGATCATGTTTTAAAAGACGTTTAGTAGCATTCACATGTCACTGCTCTTAAGCAAAAAAACTCAAGAAACTGTTTAGCCACACCTGAAAATTAAACAGGATGATTTAATCAAGATATACATTTTATTAATAGTCCTTGTTAATAACAAGTAAACTCATCTACTGCAGATCCTCCTTCAATATTTAATCTAAAGATGTCAGAAAAAAAATCCGTAGGAAAGTATGTTGTGTAGAACCATGCAAGAAAGGAAAAGTAAAATTACAAACAGGTAAGATTGTTGAAATGGTGATGGGAAAAAGCTCGAGTATTCAGGAGGGAAAATGACAGCATAGAACAGCATAAAGTGATAAAGGAAAAGATAGGAAACCACCCAGGAACATCAAGAAGGCTGACTGATGTACCCTCTGACTGATCGGTTTGGGTGTCTTACTGGTGATGGTGAGCACACCAATGCTTAGAACAGCAGCTCATTAACTCGTCTGTCTTCTGTGCTTATTTAAGCAATGGGTAACTGCTTATTTGGTGTATTTACATACTTAGTGCATGGTAAAGGTGGCAAAAGAAAGTGACCCAGAGAAGGGGGGTTACAACAGAGACATAATTCATGCTTCCCTAAGAAGTCACGTAGGCTCTCCCGTTGTCTCCCTTCCTCTCCTTGCTTTGCCCATGTGTAACTGTGTTTAAATACTGGCGTGGGTCCAAACATGTATGATGCTCGGTGAATTGGGGCCCGAATGGTTACAACCAATTGGACTGCTAAAGGGGAAAGAAGCGAATCAATAAACGCAGTTTTCTAACCCTCTGGCTGTCAGTACTGTTTCAGTGCGCTGAAGGCAGGTATTCAAAAAAAGGATTTCAGCCGTTGTCTGTGCTGCTACCTACATTTTTCAGTCAGAGTCACTATGCTCTTTCAAGCTCATTGGCAAGGTTTGGGATCTTCCTAGGGAAGTCAGCATGCAGGAGGAGTTTTTTTCCAGGGGCAGCAGACAGGAAACGCTAAAGGGAAGGATATGTTACGATTCCAACCCTCACAGACAAATACTGAAACTTTAACATATGTTTTGGTATTTTACGAGATGTTTCCTTGGACTGTCCTCAATTCTCTCTACTGAAGATTGAATCCAAGATATTTCTTTCATAACATGCATTCAAAACACAGCTGAAAGAACTTACATCGCTGCTTTCTCTACATAGAAGATGAAATATTGTGCCCAAGAAGTAAGAGATCCATTTCTGTTTCCTCCTCTGCCCATTTTTCTAACATTTTCTATCTAAGCAATGACTAATAGCCTCTTTTGGAGGTGATTCCTCAGCTTTTCTAAAAAAGCCATTCTACTTGTCATGAAAGAATTAAGGAACAACTGAGACAAAGAGAAGGCTTAAGAAAGATGCTCGCTTTCTATATTTGTTCAGGCACTTGGCTGGGATGGGGAGAGGAAAAAGCGTTTAAGTTAACCCCTCTCATTTTGCCTGAAGTTCATTAGGGAGTTTTGAGAGGATTGCACAAAAAGTTTGAACTCCTGCAAGCGATTAGGGACAGTAAATTTGCACGCTGCACAGCGAGATCGTGGGAAATAAAGGGAACCCACCTGCAGGCTGCTGTACTTTAAGAGAGTACACTTGCTGCTGTGTTTTACCAAAAGCCTGATCCCACACGCATTCCTGGATTTCCTCATTGGCTTTAAGTTTCCTGATAGAAATGAATGAACACCACTTTGTGATCCTGGAGGATCCTGGGTGCCCAAGGAGATCTGGTATGTTGAGACTGAAGCCTTTCAGAGCAGTCCCAGATCCTAATTGTCAAGCACCCAAGAAACTACAATAAATGGAGAGAGGATCTGATAATGACAGATTTAGTTTTAGGTGCATAAATTTTGTCAGTATCCCACCACACACATCTGTGCTTTACTCACAGACCAGGTCACTGTCTGTGCTTATCTACTGTGGAAGTGAAGTAAAATAATAAAACAATCAGAAAAAAAAAGGACCAGATAAGCAACTCCGAGTAAAAAGTGTATTCAGCGCATTAATCTGTGTGTGTGTACGTGTGCATGCTCATGGATTATACACAAACAGACTTAAATTTTTAGCAAATCTTTGTGCTTTGTTATTTGTGTTGTATGAGGGATCAGCTAAATAATGAGATACTTACTGAGGTGCACTGATGTTTGTAGAATGTTTCTGTTTCATCCAAGCCTGTTGCTTTTTGGTGTCATGATTAAACACCTCCAGGTTCAAAACCAACATTTTAGCATTTTCTCAGCCCAGAGGATAATCTGTGTTGAGAGAATGGATTTGTGTCTTCTGATGGACTATGCGGAAGGTTTTGAATGTCTTCTTGATCTGGATAACTGTGACCAAGTTTTCCAGACTGAGAAGTAAACAAGAGTGTTTTTAACTCAGGAACTCCTAAATTCAGTTTTCATAGGTGATCCTAAGAAAGGCTACCTACAGATGCTTAACTATAGATGGCTCTCCTAAAAGACACACTTTGAGGCAGTGAGGAACATAAGAAAGAAAAAGTTTGACCAACTGCAAATCATAGATGTTTTTCTTGCTCTTTGGGTCAGCTCTCCCAAGAACATGATGTTGGTCATCAGGTCCAGCTCCTTGCTATCCCAGTCCATTGTATCATTCATACTTGGCCAAACTTCCACCTGGAAAGGAGCAGTAATTTTTTTCTCATTTAACCTCATTATTTTTTCTCTTTTCAAATGCTTTTCCTGAATCTCTTTGGCCTAAAAATTAGAATCCGCCAATAAGTTCAGATCTTGGTCAGCTTCCACATTTGGGGTTTAAGTCTGGTTCAGTCCCAGAAGAATCAATTCACTGAAGTGCAAGGGTACAAGTACCGCTTTATTGTATCAGGTACTTACTGATCCCCTGATGTTCCTTACTACATTGCCTCTGAACACAAGCTAAGAGATTGTGTTAAAAACTTTAATGCCCCTAAAGTTAGATTCAGAAGCTCCACTGATTCATATATGCAGAAATTGCTAATTACTTTAAGCCTAAAGCCAAGACCAGAGTTTTCTAAATCTTTCATAATGCACTTAACTGTAACATAACCACTCACATCCAGTCATGTGTTGACGTAAATTTACCCACTACCTTTTCTGCTTCCTTTTTGCCTTGGCTTGAGACAGACTATATCCCAAGCCTGTCCAAAATATTAAAGTTAACTCTCTGCAACTTTGTTATATATTTAAACATTTAATAAAAGGTAAGTTATGCCAATTTCTAAATTATTCATTAGTGTATATCTGTAATTAAAAGAATATTTTGGTTAGGATTTATTTAGTTAGGGATTTTTTTTTTTGTGTGGTTTTTTTTGCCATGTTAGCTTTGAGAAAACAGGTCACCTCTGCAGATAGATTGCAGCAAATCTGATTTATGGTCAAACCCTACAGAAAAGGAATCCCTATGAAATATTCACTTTGATTCAACTGCAGTGGGAAAACGTAAAAATAGAGAAAGCTCATGACATGATATATGAAAATAATTCATTCTGCTGTATATGAAAAATGAGGAGATCCGGCAGCATCAATGATTCATCCTCTGCTAATACAAATTCAAAGTAGAGGAAATGCTGGATTTTGTAAAACAACAGTCTGACAAGAGTTAAGCTGCCAACTATTGTTTCAGATCATTATTTCCTGAAAAATGGGAAGATGATTATTGTGTTTTCACCTGCTGCAGCTTCCTAGCACACTATTAGCCTGCACAAAGGGGTTTCTATCTAGTTTGCACCATCCACAGACATATTAAGATTGTGAACAGCTGGTGAACTGTTTTGTTACTGTTTTCAGTGCACGTCACTCTTTTTTTTTTCAAAGCATATCTTGTCCTATTATGCTGATGAAATTTTCTTCATCAATAGATTGGGTCAGTTACTCAGCTGGTGTAAATCAGCATAGCTTCACTGAAGCCAACAGAATGATGTGGATTTACACCAACTGGGAATCTGGCCCGCAGATCCTAAGACAAGCAAATAATTCACAGTGAATTATTTATAGGGTGAGGTTCACATGATTTTCTGATTATGAAAATCTCTGATTTATTCTGCATTCTATGCAAAATGCTTTACAATATTTCCTTGGGCAAAGAATACTTTGGACTGCAGATATCTCAGTTTGCAGGTGATGGATACAGTGTTCATAGTAAGTTGATGTAAGATTGAGTAAAGACACGTGAGTTTCTCAGACTACTGCAGACCCCTTCCTCTTGGTCTTGCTGATACAACCATTTAAAAAAATAATTACTATTATTTAGTATTTTATTTTGCTTTCTTGAATTCAAGATCCAGCACCGTGGAGGAGGATCTGTCATACAATCCATAGGTAATGATGGTAACTTGACCACAGCGGAAGATCCTCTGAAATTTATGATTGTGACCAGATGGAATTATCTATGTCCCCATTTAGGTAGAAGAATGGTGCAGCGGATTGGATACAGGATCTAGGAGACTAAGATACATTTGGAATCCCTTCCAGACTTGCAAAGACCCTTCACACCTGCTCAAGCAAGTCAGTTTAACTTCTTTATATCACACTTTCCCTACTTATCTGTAAAATTTTTGAGTAATTCACATATTTTTTAGGTTTCCAAATGCTGGCAATTTAGTGTGAGAAAGCCAAGAGGATTTCTATACACTTCATGGACAATTTATCACACCCACTTTAGACATGTCTTGGAATGGGATGGAGTTGCCTAACTGTTTCTGTTATGACCTCCTCTTTCAGTTGCTTCAGAACATTCATACTCTTACACTGTTTGGGCTGGCAATCTTTATTTTTTTGTTGTAATTAAAGAAAAATATTGTTCATCATAAGGGGTGCAAATAAATTAACATTTGTGTGCTTTTAATGTACTTCCCTTCTTCTTTGAGGACCAAAGACACTGCCACTTTTTAATTTTAGCTTACATTATTGAATATTGCTCTAGAGCTAGCCCACTGTTTTGAGATGTTGCCTCTTCTGTCTCAATGACAATCCATCCCAGTTTAGTTGAGATGAAGCAACTTGACAGTGAATAGTATTCTCAAGACCTTTACCCCAAAGCAACACTTTGGACAGTAGCTGAACGTCAGGCACACTATCCCAGGGTTCCTTAAATTGAAGCAGAAACCTGTTTTTAGGCTAATGAATCAAGCTGCTGTAGAGCAGCATTCAATCCTCTTAATGCCTAATGGCACTTTGCATTCTGTAAACCATTTTACTTGATCTCCAGCTGCTGGTCTAGAAAGGTGTTAATGCCCTTCGGTATAGGGTGTTACATATCCTTCATATACCTTCAGTATAGGTGTTACATACCCTTCAGCTTCATGCAGACTTCTTGGATACTCTAGAGTATCTTATTCAGAATTAAATGTCAGCATTTAAATGATGACCCTGTTTATACATCAGTATTCAGCTCCAGATGAAGACAACTGAGTTTAGGTATGTTCATACAGGTATCTAGATGTGCCCTATGCACCTAAGCTCCTGTCATAGTCAGTAAATAATTGGTGAATAGGGGTCTGTGCATAGACGCACCTAGTGTCATTTGAAATACCCACTAGTTTTCCAGCTCTTGCTCCAAAATAACATAAGAAACTCATAGTGTTGGCATCACAGTTGCCAGATCTGTGTAAATGTCTCTGATAATCTAATGTATTTCGGATGATGGTAAATTCTTATATTTAAGCAATCTGACAGCTAAACTGTCCTCCCTTGACGGTACTGACTAGGTTTCCATCAACTATAATGGAAACTTAGACAGCTATCAAACCTACAAGCATGCTTATGTAGACACTTAAATTCAGTTGCTTGAATCTCAAACTGAATTCTGCTCCATGGAGAAATAGATAGCAAGAGGTCAATCTGAAAGGCTGAGGTAAGGCATCAACCATTCCATGATTCTACGATTCAATATCACGTGCTTTATCCTAGAGGAAGGTGAATTGATCCAGGATTAGCATGATGGTATCATCAACCTACTTTGGACAAGATTGGGGAAGTTTGAGACATTTATTTACGTTCCATTCGTTGCGTGGGATCAATCTCACCCAACCTGAGGTGCGCACAGCACAACAGTCTACATCTGCAATCAATCTTATCTGAGATCTGAGATGCGCACAGCACAACAGTCTACATCTAAGATGGATGTCTGAATGCCACTTATAATCAAGAGAGAGAACATACACTAACTTACAGTTTAAATTCCAACATTAGATGAAACTTTTTTTCTCATTTTGTATGACCAAGAGAAGCTGTTTCTTCAGATGATATATACTGGTTTATCACGTTACCAGTGCTCTACTGACTCCAATATTCTTACATATCTGAATTTCTTCTGAGTATCAGTACAAAAAGAACCACTAATCAAAATAAATTTTTTAAGATTATCTCAGCATAAGATTTTTAAGATCATTCACGGCTCCATTTTCAAGATAAGTTTCAGAAGTCGCTTTGTCCTGGGACTACAAAGAAAAATGCATGACTGAGAAAAGCATTAAAAAATGTCACTGTAACATTACATTTTTAAATGCTTTGTTGGAGTCACACCTCCATGTTAAATATACATAACTCAAGAAATTCATTAGTTCTCCATGCAGAAAGGAACTCTGAATCCAAAATCCATCCTCCACTGTCCCTTATTCCATTGGAGCAGCACCGTCACATATCACCAGAATAAGAAGTGATACAATTTTTATTTCAATCCAAATGTGGTGCCTGCGAGCAGCTTTTATTGTGGGAAGTGGGTTCAGAAGGTAATAATTGTTGTATGCACGGCACGCCAATCTGATCAATAGACTGCTGAAGCATGTGTGGCCGGCTCTGCCCAGCCCCACCATTTGCAACCTAATTAGCAGCTGCTCAGAGATGGGAAACAGGTGCAGATCCGGGCCCAGGCCAGGGAAGTCTGCCTATAATTAACAAGGAAAAAAGGGTCAGATATTGGGAAGAATATCAAATCTTGGTCCACTGGGGCTATCATGCTGGCCTCAAAGGCATAGTCACCTGAGATCTTAGGCATGCTAATGTAAATTATGCAAGCTTTCAAACAACATGGCTGCATAATCAGTTGGCAGGGAAGAAATGACTGGCTGTTTTTGTGTAGTTTAGTCTGAGCGGTTAAAAAAAAAAAAGAAAAAGAAAGGATTTCAATGTCCTCACTGTGTTGCTTTTTTGTTTTGCAAATAACAGTGGTTTGCTGTTGAATAAACAGAGGAGACAATGCCTGACTTCTCTACTGGTAGTAGTAAAATGCAGGCACGTTAGTTAGCTCTGAGGTTTTACTTAAACATCGAACTGAGAGAACACATATATGCAGAAAAATTGATTCTGAATTAACAAGAATAACCCTGGTTGCCACTTGTATGGGCGCCTCATAGGCTGGAAAGTGAAGCCTTCCTAATACCATCGTTATCTTCTAGCTATATTTGTATAACTTATGAAGAACCAAATTAAATCTTTTGGATAATAAAAAGAAAATGTTTGATGAGTGGTTGATTCTGGCCGTGGTGATGATACCAAGGGCATCAACTGGGGTTCCAGAGCTCATTGGGCTAAGCAGAATATTTACACGAGAGAAAAAGGAAGGCTTTTACAACAGGGGAAAAAGGTAGGGAACTACCCCATGGTAGTTAAAATGTATTGATGACTTGACGGAACTTTCTGGATGCCAACAGGTACTTCAAAGGAAGGATTGTTTCCCCGTGAGGTAAGGCATAAGCCTTCAGTTTGCCCTTTGAAGTTTATCTGATTAACTTCAGTTCTGTAGCAGAATAGAGGCCAATCACATGTATTTATACTAATGAGCCTATTACAATAGGTATCTAATTGAGGTGTTATTAATATGTCATTGTATAGAGACACACACACATACACAAACTTGGGACCACCTTTAAAACAGTGGGATATGGGGAAAACAAACAAAAAAGAAAAAGGAGAAGGAAGGAAAAGGACTTCTTAGTCTCTTCCATTGTAAAACTTCTGCACAGGTCTTTAAATGTATACTTTTAGCAAAAGAGCAGCCAGAGAGTAATGTTTGTACCTGTTTTTCACTAATATTTGCAGGATAGATCTTTTCCTGCCTCCTATCATCTTATTTCTTTACCTAAAAATATATTTTTTTTATGTAATTTCTCAAAATCACCATGAGAACTGAATTGAAATGTCTAATCAAGAAGGAGGACTTATTTTGTCATAATCCTTTTTTTTTTTTTTTTGCGGGGGGAAATGGTACCCCACTGAAAGTAGAAGTTTTTTGTAACTGAAAGGCTCTCAAATCGTTCTAGCTGCTTGGATTTTTTTGGTTACACCTATTTTGCAATTCAAAGTTCCAGTTCACAAACCTTTGCCAGGTTCTGTTTTCTTGCTCTGCTTTAACGTTGGAAATATTTCTAAACATTACCGTTATTTAGCATTATTTGGATCATGCCAGAATGTAACAACAGAAATAATGAAAATAGTATAAGTTTTTGAAGAGGAAGGAGGAAGTCCTGTGCTTACAAGGCTTGAATGTTTCTCAAAGCAAACACGTTTCCAGGATCTCCAGGTCACTGTGGGAAATGACCTCCTGGGAAGTGTAGGAGACGACTAGCTGACCTGCCTGTGCAGTAGGCAGCCAGTGAGAAGAACCACAAAAGTATCTAGAAGTCAATGAACGTCTGAGGGTAAGCAACATATCCACATCCGTGCAATAAGTAATCCTGCCAAGACCAGAAAATTGCCCACGCTGTGTAAGGAAAGCTGGAGCAAGAGCCCTGGAGGGACCTGGGAGTTTATTACTCTGAATTTTTATGTATGTGATTAGTTGTAAAAATGATGACTCTGTAAAAGGTGGCTTATCCCAGAGATTTGAAGCACATACGGCCAAAAGACCTGCTTCGCCAAAGGGGTACCACTGGCCATCAGGGTGCACATCCTGCCCTTCTGGTTTCTGTGTCAAAAACTTCAGTGGAATTGGCACATTTCTTCAAAATTTTTTTAGTTCTGGCGAATCTGGTATAAAACTATGTTACTTGGAAATTGTTAACCAACTGTACTCAATCTAGAGAAACGAAACAGTGAAAGGACAGAGGAAAAGGAGTATTATTAGCTTTGATTGACAGATGGGGAATTGAGCTGCAGTGGATTTAAAACACTTACCCAATATCATTCGAGAAATTGAGGCTGAGCTGGAAATGTATGCCAGGGCTCTGTCTAGGATATTTTTCCCTTCCACTGAAGGCAATATCCATGAAGATGCAGCTTAAAATCAAAAGGTAGCAAATAAAATATTACTACTTTTTGACTCAATCACTTTGATGATCATAGAAGAGGCAAGCTTTCTACATCCTTAAAGAAGCTAAACCTCTTAGTTTAGAAAAAAATAAAAGACATTACAACATTTTATTCACATTTTATTTGTTTCTTATTCTTAGAAGAAATCTAGCAATAAATTTGCAGAGCTCCTTCATTTTTGCATGCTGCTCTTATGATTACACATATAGGTCCAGAAACTCTGAACAACTGATCAGATTTTTGGTGATCATTTGCCCAATCTTGTCTGGGGTACTACAGAGTACTGAAGGTCAATGATGCTGCTTTAGAAGCCTGAATGCATCCATATGTATTTTTTTTTAAAATAAAACTTTTTTTCTGTATTCCTCTCTTTTTTTTCTGCAATGGCAGGAGCTATGTTGTACCACTCAGTGGCCCAGACTGCAGTATAATATACAATGTCTGACAAAGTCGAATACAAATAACTCCATATCATGCTGGAAGAGGAAAGCCGTGTGAAATTTCTTCAATATCAATAACCTCAGCTTCTTGAGTCTTCGGAGGGAAATGATTTCAAGAAAAGAGAGAGAACTTCGTATCTGGAGATAATTTGGAGCTGGGAAATATGACTGTCATTTGAATTTGACAGCCTGAATTCCCAAGACAGGGTTTTTTGATTATTCTTGTTCAAAAATTTCAGTGCTGATTTTAGAACGACACCCTTTATACCTAACATACAAAGTAAAGGAAATATTTATATATATTCTGCGTGTGTGAAGTTACATATACCCACATGCACACCTTTTCAAATCCCAAGCGACTTGAAGTGATTAATTAATCATTAGAGTACCCTTGGGACAGGAATATTATCTCCAATTTAGAAGCAGCGAAATGGATGAAAACAGTTCAAGTGATTTATTCAAAGAGTAAGAAGCCAGCAGAGTAAAGGAACTAATTATGACTCATTTCTAACTCCTTGTGAGATCTACATATTCCTGTAGGTTATGGAACACAGTATTGGAACTCTGCACACAAACTACCCCTAAACATTGTGATAATTCACTTTGAATCGACCTCTAAATCTGTGGGGGCTTATATAAAAAATCCTGGCTGTGCTATCAAATTTTGTAGCACCAACTCAACTAGGGAATAAGAAACTTGAGCATTCACTATTGGGTTATAATTATAACTATACATTTCAGTGTCCCAGTAGGTATGTAACACATATATAATTATTTGTTGGTCTAATGAAAGATATCACCACCCCTTGCTAGCCTTATTTAATTTCTATCCTTAGAGCACCATAGCTAAACTAACCTTACTCTTGTAATGTAAGGCAGCACATATAATCAGAGTCATTGGAGTTACGATGATCAAAGGGGATAAGGGAAATCTTGACATTTTTAATGCGATTAAACTGAAGGTACCTTCCTAAAATAAACCTCTATTGCTACAGAATGTAGCTTGTGGTTCTTAGGAAAGAGATTTGCACTGGAGTGTCTGGCTCGTGGAGGAGGTACTTGCTTCGCTGCCAGTGTATCCTTACAGGTTTTTTTTTATTTCTTTCCCTGCTACTGTCATTAACCCCGTCTAGTCACCGTTACAAGCACCAGACAAGGCAATCCAACGCCAAGGCACTAAATTATTGCCAACCCATTTGTACCATCTGCTGCACAAGTGTCTGTTGATGGAAGGGGTGGTGGGGCACCTGGTGACCGTGATGTCAAAACAACATTTGTAGGGGAGGCAGGGAACGGCAAAAGGACTGCATAAACAAAGCATTGGAGCAGGCAAGGAACTGAGATTAGCAGAGGCTCCAAAGCAAGGAAAACTGATGCTCTTCTGCTTGGCTATTTTGAGAATCCCATCCGTGTACCTTGCGACGGCCTTCTTAGAAGTGGGAGCGAAGTTGGATATTGCCGTTTATAGGTTACAGAAATGAGGCAGTACCATTGCTGCTACAGGAAAACACAGAGAAAAAAGGGGGAAAAGACAAAGAAATAAGGAAGGGAGCCGTGGGGAGTCAGGCTTGCTCAGCATCTGGCTGGAGGAATGGGGAAGGAAGGGAAAATTGACTGCTGCTGCGGCTACGAGAGGGGTCCTTTTCCTCCTTCAGGGGCAGGTTGTGTTTCTAGGGCTTGGTGTAGAAATAGCCGGCAACGCAATTAAGGATGATTTCCCATCATCTGTATGTAGCCTGTTTTCCTCTTTTGCTTATATAAAGTAATGTGACACCACCTATACATTTTTTTTTTTTTTTTCATAAACCACTAATGGAATAAAGCACAAAATGCTCACCTTAGAATCTGTCTGATTCTACCCTTACTGGAGATCCTCTCCCTGTACTTTTGCCTGTGCAATAGACAGTGCTAAGCTCTTAAACTTAAACATCCTCCCATCTCTAGAAGACCCAGGGTTTTTTATTTACCAGCTGTTGTGACCGAGTTAATCTGTATTTATAAGTATGTGCAACCATTCTCAGCGTAACTGTTAGTTACCTGCTCATTTTTTTTCTCCAGGAAACTTCAGATGTCTCATATCGTGTTCTTCCAGCATTCATGACTAACGTCACTGAATGTAACTGATTTTTCGGTGACTTTTAAACATATTTTAAAATAATTTCATATAAACTCCATATGGGCTGCATTTTCTTTTTCTGTTTCACTTGCTCACTTAGTCTGCCTCTGAAGCGACATGGATTTGTAGTACAAAACTTAAGTTGATTTGATTCGATGAGGTTCATTGTCAGAGGCAATGTTATGCAATAGATGAAAATCTTACAAATTTCAGAAGGTGACCGTTGTTTAGTGGCCTTCAAGGCTTTTTCATGTGTATTTGCATCCATGAATTCCAAGATGGAAGTTTTACATTCTGTAATTGGCTTCCTAAAAAGTCTTTTTATTTTTTCTTTTCCCTCTGTTCATTTCCAAGTAACATTCTGAACACAAACAACAAATACAGATGTATTACTTATTAAAAGTGTGATTGTTTTTGTTATTTTCAGGTCTGCTCCACATGCTCAATTGTGATAATAATTTGCATCTATATGTCTAAAATACTGGGCAAGAATTGACCAGCACAAATCCTCACACTTTTTGTTAGAACACAAAAAGTCTAATAGGAAGTGTAGTGTCTGCCAAGGTATTCATCCCTTCCTGTAGGAAGCAGAGTTTCTCAGGACCACTAGTCCAGACAGTTGGAGAATTCAAGGTTTGCAGTTTCCATGAGGCGGTGTAGCTGGTTTCTTCTGCCCCGATGGTATCTCAAAAGTCTCTGCAAATGTTTTCTCTGTTGCTGTCTTTTAATCTTTTTAAAGAGTTCTGGGAACATTTATACTTCTTGGGCCAACTTCAGAAGTCTTTCAGGAAGAGCTGCATTTCTTTCTCCAATTTAATTAAATCAATCTCATCTTTTCAATCTTTCCCCATTGCTACATTTTCTGTACCCCTCAGGATCTCTTTTACTTCCCTCTAGACCCACTTGCTATCTTTATTGACATACATTGTCCAGCTGAAGTCTCAGATCACAGTGAAATTGTTTGACTTGTTTTAGAAATCTTATTTATACATCCCAGCCTGACAGTTAACTCTCTGAAACAGAATGACAGAGACAAGTTACTGTTCCTGTAGTGTGTAGGTATTTTTTTGCAGAAGTGCTGACTACTCAAACAACCATTCTGCACCAGCGCAATTCATTTTTACTGGGTAACTGTAGAACTTTGCACTTGGGCTTACTGAATGAAATCTGTGATGACGATTTCAGCTTCTAATTCTTTCCTCTGGCGCTCTTGCAGCCCTCTCACAAAAATTAATAACTTTACTCTCCATTTTGCAATTGAAGTCCCTGATAACGACGTTAACCCATACCTGATTCACTTCAGGTCTCTATTCTATCATGTTCGAGATGTTATGCTAGTGGAGCTAGTCCTTGTCCATCAGGTACCTGTGCTGCTCCATACATCACGGTACAGCCTGTCTCAGCCCTGATTTTATCAGTGGGAAACTCAAACAAGAGTGTAGCAGTGAGCCATACTCTTTCAAGTTGGTTAAAAAAGATGTGTGTGATCTGAAGGAGCCCTTTGGCCTCTACCATGTCTTCTAAGCTTCTCTACTATGAGTACACAACTGGAACTTACCATTATTTGGACCAGGAATCTGAGTATGCTTCTGGGATATAGCCTAAAAGGTTTTACATTAGGGGAGTATTGCAAAATGATCTTCTATTACATTCTGCCCTGAGCTGACCTTAGCACATTTCAATGGTAGGTTTATGAAATTGTAGACAAATGATATCAACTGAGTATTTCCCAGAGGAATATTCACTTTCTGTGGTTGAATTTTCTTCTGCTCACTTATTATAAGAATCCAGAATCTGCAAAAATAAAAGCTCAAGAACCATCACTGAATAAATTTATCGTTAGAGATGGAACTGCGCTACAATAAAAAAAGGAAAAAAGTTCTTGTCAATTGAAAAGCAGTTATGAATTGGTGATAGTTAAGTCAACAGATTGATAAGGACTGGGATTGAAATTTCAGTGTGGCTGAGAGTTTTAACTCATTCTTTGCCTTTGTCAGGTTGGCTTTAGAGGTTTAGAGTTATGGGTGTGGAACGGATAGTTCTTTGTTCCAAGTGCGTTTGCAATACCTTGCAAACACTTGTGTTTTAGTTTTGTTTTGTTCTGTTTTGTTTTGTTTTTTCAATAAGGGAACAAATATGTATTTGCAGAACTTGGAAGAGGAATCAGACTTTGAAAGCTTATTTTTCTGTGCTATTTGACTGCATTATTCTGGCTTTCAGAATTATTTTACTATAATAATTCGTTATTCATTATTCAGACTTTCCTAAGCCTCTAGTTTCTGTGTTCTACAAAGAGTTACTTTTTTATTTTCTCAAATTCTTCTCTTGAATAGTTAAGTCAAAACAAACAGAAGTTTTAGTTGATCTCACAATAAAGTTTTTTTTCTCATAATCAGAAGATGCAATTTCACAATGTCTCCAAATACATCTAGATCCAGGCCTGAAGTAGAAGAATATACCTGAATACCAGTGACAGAACATTTTCAGATACTGATTTACTGCCTTGGGAGAGAGTCCATGATGTTCCATAGCAGAAAAAAATTGACAGCCTTATTTTATGAAGCAAAGCAAGTATGAAATTTTCTGTGATCATGAAGAACTGTTAAGCCTTTTCTTGTATCTTTTGGATAAGACAGGAAATCAAGATTCTAACCATGTCTGCCATTACCCATTCAATAGCACTTTTTATCTAGCTTGTGTGCCTCCCTACCTGCCTTCCTACTGGTGTGGTTTTCAGCCTTTCAGTTCATTTAGCTGTCCCAGCATCTGCACGCTGTTGAAATATGTGTGACTCTAATTTGCTTACACAATGACCTACTTTAGTTTCTTCTGGAAAATATAGTTTTTATTTCTCAAGTTGAGCCATGGCGTATTTCAGCTCTGTCTGTCAAACAGAAGTTGTTTTCTATCCAAGAGGCAGCTGCAAATGTAATCCAGGATTTACATAAACTGCACAGTAAGGTTGGCCTTCCACTTTTACAGTAAAGTACTAATTAGCCACTGACTAGGAAAATAATATGAGCTCCAAATAATTTTCTGTGAAATCAGAAAACTTCATACCAGTGCTTGAAAATATCTGAGAGGTAATTCAAATATTGATTTATTCCATGGTCATTCCTATAATTTCTAAGAGGGACAAAAATAATTCATCTCAATGTGAAATTCATAAAATAATAACTGTCTTTATATCTATGACAAATCTTTGTTGATTTCAGAGCATCTGGGTAACTTTGTCATATAGGCAGCCGCTCATGTAATCTGGAATATTGTCTTATTTTCATAATAGCAAAGTTTGCCTTAGGGTTTGCTGTTAATTAATCATGTCCAAATATTAACTGACATCCATTCTTGGGTGTGAGCAAAACTCCCCCCCAGGGCACCTCCTCTGTGGAAAATTTAGCATTTCCATTTAGAAAGTGAAAAGGATGAACTGCTCTAAGAATTAGGGCAGTTGTATACAACGGAAAAAACAGCTCGCATTAGCTGGGGAAGACAGGGAAAGACCAGTTGGCTCCTGGCAGACAGTTGAGGAGGAAGTCATCACTTTTGGCAGAGTTTGAGTGGAAGAAGGGAGAAAAGAAGAGCAACTAAGGAGCTGCCACCTTCCCCTGGGATCACACTGGTGGACATCTAAATGGACTCTAACGTGAGGAGACAACCTGATCTTTGATCAGTATCACATCAATGTTACATTCTTGGTGATCGATGTAGCTTTAATGGAGTTATTACAGACTTACAGCAGAGTGAATGAGGAGAGACCTAAACCTAGTGAGAAAATGTCTTTTGTTAGGAGGATGATTTGGATGAGCATGTCCATATGGGATCTTAACATAGAAAAACCAAGACTCACTGAACTTTTTGGGAAACTTTAAAATGGTATGAAAGTGAACAATGAGTGTTTGAACTGTTTTTCTTTTATTTATGGAAGAATTGACCTATTTAAAATGACAATCCGGTGGAATGAGGTTATTACAATGTACATGTGAAAGAACGCACATTGAGACAGCCACATAGAGGTAACCTGAAGTTTGTACACAGAGAGATTTCAATCCCACTGTTTCTTCATCCCATTGTACATATATATTGAAAAAAAAATCACCTTAAAGTGCTCATTTCTTTCCATCAAGTATTACAGAGTGGCACTCACCAATACTTTCTAAAAGTCTTCTATGTAGATACTTATTTCAGAGTCCTGTTCTTAGGGGGCTATCTCTACTGCCCCTGTCCGTGAGGATTTACTTGCCTAAATGCTAAAATGTCTCAACAGTATGGGCTAATACACATTTTTAAAGGTCCTATAATCACCAAATTTGAGTAGTTTGTTACCACAAGACGTGCTCCTGAAGCAATAGGCAATCCCCTATCCAATTTCAAATATTAACTACTAACTAAATATCGGTCTTCTGAAGAATGCTTTAATTCTAATAAAAAAGGTCACTCATTTTTTCTGTTTATAAAAAGTTCAGTAATGAAATGGCTTGGAAACTATGGTAGTAATTAATTGAATTAGGGTTATATGGAATCATAGAATGATTAAAGTTGGAGGGAACCTTAAAGATCATCCACTTCCAACCCCCCTGCCATGGGCAGGGACACCTCCCACCAGACCAGGTTGCTCAAAGCCCCATCCAACCTGGTCTTGAACGCCTCCAGGGATGGGGCATCCACAGCTTCTCTGGGCAACCTGGGCCAGTGTCTCACCACCCTCACATTAAAGAATTTCTTCCTAATATCTAGTTTAAATCTCCCCTCTTTCAGTTTAAAACCATTCCCCCTCATCCTGTCACTACACTCTGTCATAAAAAGTCCCTCTCTAGCTTTCCTGTAGCCCCTTTGGGTACTGGAAAGGGCTATAAGGCCTCCCCGGAGCCTTCTCTTCTCCGGGCTGGGGAAGCTGGATTTTTTTGTGCCAAAAGAGGTGTGTGATTTAAAGAAAGTAGGCTGGGCTGACATAATGTATTTTCAAGAAGTTTAGTATAATAGTAATGTTACAGCAGAAGTTGTACTTTCAAGCAACGTGTTACCCCATCCTCTCACAGTCTTTGCACTGAGTTCCCTGTGTCTGAAATGTCTGTATTACTAATCTAAAAATGCCTAATAAAGAAAGAGACTATCGAAGAGATGAAGGTTCCCACTGCAGCAGTATATTTATATAAAGATATTGCTGGGGAGAGTCAGTGCTCCAAGGAGGTTGCAGCCTGGCTTTCAGAACGCATCTGAATTTTTCAGAGATTTCTGCTCACTAAATGTACAGGTAGACAATGAGTTAAAAATGATGTGGCTCATTCAAAGCTGTAGTAAAAAAGTAGAATCCATTCACTCGCATGTTGTAAGATGCTCTGGATAAACATATGTTACTCACTATGTTTCCTGCTTGAAAACTTTGCTGTTCAAGCCCATTTTACTTTGAGGCACAGATGGGTAGCAACTTGCTTACGTTTCCATACTTGGCCATTGAATGAACCAAGAATAGAATGAGCATTGCCATTTCCAGTTCTCACTTGAAATTTCCTCTCCTTATATTTCCCAATGGTAACTACAGTAAGTTTGGGAGAGCTTTTTTCCTGAAAGGTGTATTCACGGTGGTTTAAGGTTGTCTTTTTTTTCCTTGCTGACTCCAATGTTCTTGTTCAAGTCATCCATTACTATTAGATCGCATCTGGTATACTGTGCCCAGTTCTGGGCCCTGCAATATAGGAAAGATGTGGATAAAGTACCCTGACTTCAATGCAGTGCCACCGAGACCATCATCACTGGAGCACTTGCCCCATAAGGAGAGGCTGGAGGAATGGGCTTGTTTAGCTGGGAGGAGAGATGGCTTTGCGTCGCTGGGGGAATGGGCAGAGCTAACAACTGTGCTTTGGTAAATATGGGGAGGGTATCAAGGAGACAAGTCCAGGCTCCTACGAGTGCTGCATGACAGAAGAAGGAGAGGTAAAGCATATAAGCTGAAACACAGATGTTCAGACAAGACGGAAGGAGAAACTTCCACCCTAAAGAGAGTCAAACAATGGAAGAGGTTGCTCAAAGTGGTTGTGTGGTCTCCCTTCTCAGAGGTTCTGAACCACTGCCCAGATCAAGCTCTGAACTACAGCTGTCCCTGCTTTGAGCAGGAGGTTTGATTAGAGACTTCCTGAGACTCCTTCCAACCTGCATTATTCTATGGTCCTATACAGCTGTGCATTTACTATATGATTCTGCAACTTCATTACAGATATATTTTGTATGCTTGGTTTTTTGTACACACATTTTCTTTTATTTCTCGAAGGATTCCATACCTTGCACTTACACAAAGCTCCTTTTATCTCACATTAAAAATTGCTGATGTTTCTGATGTTTTCTTGTATTACATTGATAAGTTGTTCCATGACCCATGGCTAAGAAGTCATTCCTAGGCGACACTTACTTTAGTCTCTCCTGCAATCTTTGCTGAATTGCTTTCTTGCTCTTGTAAAATGTATTCAACATCACAGATACACGACAGATAAGTGAACGTTCTGGCAGATTCCAACCTCAGGAAAATAAACCATTTTAAGTCTAAATTTGTATCAAGCTATCCCTCCCTGTATGTACATATTTTGACACCTTCGTCAACACAATTTCACTGTGCTTTTATGGAGTATCTATATATTTCTTGAAAGCCCTTAAAGTAGATAAGTGAAATTCAGGCACTTCTCCCAGTTTACTGAGTTTTCACAGCTCCATTTATAGTTTAGTTAACTTCAGAGGGTTCTGGAACAAAAGCTGGAGATAGGAACTGAGGGCTTTGAAAATGTTCAAGAGAAGCAAATGTACTTTTGTTTGTAGATATGAATATAAGTATTTGTGCATGCATGTTTCTGTTACACTGTCTTCTCTTTTACAGACCTTAGAATTTTTTATACTGTCAAGTTTTGTGCTGTAAACCCAAGTTTGGCTTGAGTTACAGCAACTCAGACTGAGAGGTCATCAGTTCTACTCCTTGGAGTTTGACTGAACAAACAAGGCATTGTTTCTATAAAATATGCTAGGGACTCAGATTATGATTGGAGTAGGCAAAAGGTGATTCCCAAAGCATAATTACTCAACTCATTTTACCAAGGTACACTGGAAATTGTACTAACTGGTACCGATATCCTTTCAGCAGAAAACAGTGCATTTTTTGCAGCTTTCCTATGCCAACAAGGCATTTAGTGCAGCATTCATGGCTGAGATCCATTGCTGCCTAGGACACCAGAAGAATATAAAGAAATAAGGGATTTCACACAGGAATTAGGAGGCAACACAACTACATTTGTATTGGTAAACTAAACAGCGAGTTACAGTTTTCTGGCCCATAGGCCAAATGGCCGGATATGTCCATACTATTAAATTCTTTTAGCCTTTAAAATATAATAGCAACATTCAAAATTCCTGTTGGGAATGGTCCCTCTCCTGTGCTGATACAGAAACTGTGCTTAAATATTGCATAGCACCGTGCTAGTTTACCTGAATAAAAAATGTCTTAGGCATTATACTGATATGATAACTCAATATTAAATTCCAGTGCCTGTATCCAGGATCCGATGGTGTTCAAATTACCAAAAATGACAAAATTCAAGTCCCTGAGACCCAAGCAAAAACTGGGAAAACCTGTCTTAATGGTAGGACTAATGAGGAATACGCTACTGGAGAGTTATTCCTCTTAAATTGTATCTGTGGTTGTAAAAGCTTATAAATTTATTTTGTTAGTCCCTTGTTTGATCACTGGGGTGTATATCAGAAAATCATGGCTGGAAGCAAATTGATATGAAATTAGACAGGCTTCCACTACCACAGTAACATATTTCTGAAGATAATGAGGACTTAGGAGCCAAGTCCCTTAAGTAATTGCCATTTATGTGTGTTAATTCACTGTACATTTTGTAAATTTGAACAGAAGGAAAAAAAAGAATTTCTGAAAAATTAAGCTTTGTAGAAACAAGAGCAGAAAATTAGGAAAACCTGGAAGAGTAAAAATCTTACGATTCTCAGAAGTATAGGGTCTCCTCAAACTTTGATAAGGTCTAAAAAATATGCATCTTTTTCATTTAGTTTTGGGTCTTTTTACTACTGCCAGCAACATAAAATATTAAATTTTGTCACAGAGGTTAAGTCAATCATTTTGCTAGTTAGCTTGTTTGGAAGGAATAGCCTCATGTTTAGAAACTATAGAGTTGTTCCTGAGTCACTTTGGGTCCCTGTCTTGCATTTCTTGTGTGGGCAGAGTCCTGTCCTAATGTTACATACCAAGGATCTCCCCAGGCACAGAAAATTTCAGGAGCCTATAGAAATTTCAGTCTTGGATGGTACAAAATAAATGAAACATCATACAGCTTTTGAGAAGGGAGAATTTTTATGGGTCTGGTTTGTTTTACATGTCATCCTTCTCCGATAAATCGTTGCAGACTATCAGCAGCTTATTTTGTAGGAGTCGCAGCATAAGCTAGTTATAATCATGTTTATTAAATGCCACAACAGGGGAATAAGCCAGCTTCAACATGTCATGTCATATGTGACTATTGATTGCTACGCACGTCTAAGTAAAAACTAGAGGATAATGAAGAATCCAACAGCAGAGCCATGATAAGCAACGATCCATGGGTAAGTCAATTATTTGCTAACCTGCGGTGCATTTCCCCCACTTCACGTCTCTGCTCCTTTTTCCTGTTCTTCCACACATATAGGTTGGGACATGTATGAAAATTTGAGTGCCTACCGAGGCCAAAAAACAAACCTTTGCAAATAATGATAATTGGAGTCAGAAAACTTTGTTTGAGCATCTTTATACCAAAGGGGAGCATGACTGTTGACACTAAAAGAAAGAATAGGTGATGGGAACAACAGAAGAAGTATTTCTCTGGCAAAGTAACAAGACACAATTCTTGTTAGTGTAGGACCAAAAACTGTTGCCTTTATCAAAACAAATAGCAAAGCAGTTGGGATGGAGCGCAACAGAATTTACTATGTGGCTAAGGATAGGAAAAGTGGAGACTAAAACAATAACAATAATAATAATAATATGTCACAGTGAAAAATATGAGAAAGAAACAGCAAAGAACTGTGTGCAGAGGTACCGTATGAATTAACGCAGGCTTCCAAAACGCTGTATGGATTTTAAAAAGGGGTTGAGGTAAGAATAATTACCAGTAAAAGGGAAAAAGGAAATAAAATCAAGTTATAAATCTACTTTTTTTCAAACCTGGGGCAGATATTTTCAAAGGTGATGAAATTAATGTGATCTCCGTAGCTAAATCCCCTAGCTAGTTTTGAACATTTTCACATAGATGCTTACTATTGGGTTGCTAGATCCATAATTAGGCCCTTAAATCAAAGAAAACTAGTTTTTAGAGAAGTTGACCTCTTCTTAACATTATTCAGAGTTCAGTGCTTTAGAAGATCAGGTCACTTTGATTTAGGACTTGCGTAAATAGCCTGGGTATTTTGATCTCCAGGGGCATCTTGAACAAGTGTCAGAGGGTTACAACCTTCATGTCCACTCAGTGCTGCAAAATGAAAAGAAGGTACTGCAAAGGCCTCTCTGTCAAAGAGGCAGCCTGGTACGATAGGAATATTGAGAGCCAAGTTATGGTCTTACTGGCTTGACATGAGATAGTTGCAGGAAGGACAAGCGATTCCCTGCAAGCTGCACAGTTCTGCTCAGATGTTTTTCTCCATGTCAGTCCATGTGGCAAGGTCTGCATGAGTGGAGCAAGAGCCACGCATGAGGCAGAACTTGCAGATGGGTGACTGGCCCACGATTCAAATTATTTGGTTCTTTTCCTCATGCCAAGATTCCTGGGTCAAGGCTCGCCTAGAATATCTCCTTTCCTTACTTCAAATCAGGGCAAGGAGCACTGCTGAAAACTGATGGGCTATTCCACCACCCTGGGGAGGAATCCATGATGTGGCCCTACTTGAGGGTTCAATTCCTTGGTTGTTGTGTGGGGAAAAAAAAAAAAAAGAAATCCTCTACTCCAGTTGTGGTCCTCTGAGGATTTCCTTTATCTATCTCAGTTCCTGCAGGGCAGGCTAAACAGTGGTTTTAGTTCCCGTGACAGACAAGGAGCCCTTAGCCACCTCTTTAGTTCTAGCCTGGTCTAGCTGCAGTCATGCTTACAACACAAAGTCTAAGGAGATCTATAAGAAGCTCAGCTCAGCTGCTGAGGTGACTAAGCACTGTAAATATATATAGGTTGGTTCTGTGCTTATATAACTGATATAACTCCAAATCTCAAGACACGCATTTTACAGCTGTTGATGTGTGTGATTTTCAGGTAGTGACAATACACTGCTGGAACCAGGGAGATGATTTTAAGATCCTCCAAAGCCATTTTACCAAAATTTTTGTTCCTTGTACAATTGCAACAGGTTTGAGCAATGATCCCATGTATTAAACCTTCCATTTCTCTCTCCCTTTCATTCCCCTTCTTCCTTTCTACTGCACGCCCCTCTCTTTTTCCAAGATCTGTTCTTTTTTCCTCTCTCCTTTCACCATTTCCTTTTTCCTTGACTCTTACTATTTGAGCCACCATCTTTCAGTGAGCTCACATAGCTACCGATTTTGCAATGCAAGAGTTAATCAATAGAAAGAACAACTGTCTTCCTTTGTGGCTTTGATGCTCCATTCCAAGATTAGAAGGGCTGAACTGGAAAAGAAATCAATTATATTACATCATTGTTCATTACCTGAACAGACAAATACTGCTGTTCTTCCTAGCTAAGAGAGATTCTCCAGCTTAGACAAGTATAAAATATATGACGTGACTCAATTCCATAACGGATGAGAAAAGTGATGGAGTGAGCTCTGGGAAACTGCCTATCAGAAACCAATGGAAAGCAGAATTCGGTTTCAATAATTTTTGCTTTAATGGCTTCACACACAGACTGTTAAGGGCTGCAGGGAGCATTGTGACTGTCTCCTCTGACCTCTTGCATTACATGGGCCGCTGAACTGAGCAAATTGATCTCTGCAGCAGGCCCATAACTTGGGTTGAGCTTGTATGAGTTCCTACCAGCAGCAGTACTGGGTCAGAGCATTGCTCCAGCCTCTTCTCTGACAAAACATAAAAAAATAATAAAGAGAGTTTATTCCACAACTTTTGGGAAGACATCTAGGCCAGTGTTGATCTGAGCTCAAGAAAGAAAATCTCTTTAGTGTTTCTCTGTAATCAGTGGAGAGAAAAACATTGGCTCTTTCGGCAGCTAGTCCGGGCACTCAGAGTTTGGCCCTTGTCATGAATCTTAACCCTAAGTGTACATTTTTTCTTCCTGTTACTGACTACTGAGGGGGTTTGTGGAGATAAACCGTTCTAGAAAGAAGTCAGCCTGACTGAGTGACACCCTCTGTGTCCTAATGATAGAGAATTCATTTGCAAACCAAGCCTTTTTTATTCTTTTTTAAGCTGCTGATTTTTAAGGGAAGAGCTGAAATGTTGTTGAGTGAGGGCATCATTTCATATTAAAATATTAATGTTGTCTATAACAGTGACATAACAGCAAGAAAAGCTAACAGACTGAACATTATCTCTTGAAATTACTCATTAAACAGCCACATCCCCATACCTGTTAAGAGGGTTAAACTAGTGGTTCCTGGTGGATAATCGTTACAACAGACCTCAAGCAGATAAAGCAACATCGGTGCATTCACATACTTATAGCTAAGTGTTTGTATAAGAATTTGAGGTTCAATACCATGGTTGTTGGAATTCCTTAAGGACACCACAAATGAATGATCTGTCCAAGTAATGGAGAACACAGAACAAGTTCATGAGCAGAAGACTATGATCGAGACACCTTTGGACACCCTTGTGCACCCAGTTGCTAGTATAAATGCTCAAGTCTTAAGATCCAATTTTTTAATGGCATAAAAATAAACTATAGATAAATAGAATAGAATAGAGTAGATTAGATTAGATTAGACTAGACTAGACTAAACTAGACTAGAATATTTCAGTTGGAAGGGACCTACAATGATCATCTAGTTCAACTGCCTGACCAATTCAGGGCTGACCACAAGTTAAAGCATGTTAAGGGCATTATCCAAATGCCTCTTAAACACTGACAGGCTTGGGGCATCAACCACATCATTAATTTTCAAATATAAAAAAGTCAAAGGAGTGCTATTTTTCCCCATTACCCATCCATCTCTTATATTCACCTTCCTACAATTAACCAAAGATGCAAAATAGAGGTCCTGACCCATTCTGACTTTAGTAAAATTGTCTGGACCCTTTATTACTAATAAAGGAGTTTAATTCTAAAATCACACTCAAATTCTGGTGCAGGTAATTTCATTTTGCATGTCTTAATGTCCCTCAGCTCCTTCAGCTGCCTTCAGTTCCTCTTCAGAATGTTGCAGTGTACTGTCAAAGCTGTTTAATAGCTGCCACGTTTCATGTCTGAAGTGGCTCCATTTTCTGTCCGACGGGGAGGTGAATTCTTAGTTTGTACTGCTGACATACCTGACAAAGGGGAGGGGCTCTGCTGAGGGTTTGCACCCAGACTTAGTTGGTTAATATTTATAAACTCTACTTGAAAAGTGCTAGGAAAAGATGACAAATTATTGCTGTTAGAACAATAGTGTCATCTGCCTATTTTCATAAGCTCTTCCTTTCAATAATTAGCATCAAGTGCTCAGAAAACGAAACAAAACAAAACAACCTCTTGACCAAATGAAGAAAATAAGTCTCTGAAGGTATTAGAAGAAAACCCTTCATACCTGATTTTTCATGTGTGTGTGCCTGTTTAGCTCTATTCCGTTTTTGTTTGAATTGTATAAAACTGTTGAAACAAAATAATTTATTAGCTCAGTTTTATTTGCAAGGAAGGTTCAGTTGCCCTTTATATTATTGTTATATCTCAAGACAATGTTTCTTTACTTATGAGCAGATGTTTGAAATCCTCCAGGAGATTTTTATAAGACTATGGAAATGAACTTGGCATGAGTACCGGTCTCCCAGGTGGAGCGGGTGAACACAAGCCTCCTTAGAAGTCTCAGATCAAGGCTAGTCAGAAAGAGCAACAGAGCCCAGCCACCAAAAGCCTAGTGCTTTGGTGACTGACAGGTACAGGCTCTTTCTGAAGCATAAAAAGGAATGCTAAATGATCTCACTGACAGAATAAATCTTCTATTTGTTTGGTCTGGACCAGATGTGCTACAGGCTGATGTGGAAATGTCTGCTGATGCCAATCTCAGTTTAAATCACAATTTGGCAGCAGGGGTTTTTTTCCTCCCCTCTCCGCTCTCCCCCCCCCCCCTTTTTTTTTTTTTTTTTTTTTTAAAAGTTGCAAGCCCATTCAGGGCTCCTAAAAAAGTTTCAGCGATGATCACCATTAATTGGAAAGGGTCTCACTTGCCTTCTCCAGGAGTGTGAGGAGCAGCCTTTCAGGCTTTGCTGCCTGCATAGCAGAGAAGCCACTGTAAAGTCAGGAGAAACTCCTCAAGGTTTCATGCACTGAGGCCTCTGCCCCATCCTAATACCATCCGTCCACATCTCATTATGCAGACTTGGATGCCTTTCTAAAACATGGTCCAACAGAAATGGCTGAGATAGTTTTAGGTCAGGCAGTTTGACAGATCCCCATGGGTTGGTATAGGTATCCTTGTTTTCCAGAGTATAGAAAAGAAATACCTGGTTTAATAATTTTAAAACAATGAAGCACTTTAAAATCTTTAATACCTTTGCACCTAATGAGACCTCCCCGCCATGCCTGGTGTCATCTTCTTCTGTAAAAAGAAGACAAACATTTTCTTAATTGAAAAGCTAACATTTGTTTATTAGTTTTGCCACAGGACATGTGGTCAAAATACTCCAATTTTTACCTATAAATGAAATTTTCCTAGAGGTGTATTGGAGGGCAGTAAAACTTCAGCCAAGGAAAAAAAAAACATGCAAAAAAAGAGTGGAAGAATCAGAGTTACAGTTGGATATTATTATCTATTGTGTAGTAAATAATCACTCAAGAAATCTCTGGTTTCATTGAAAGCCTTGACAAGATTAAACAAGTTTGACATACCTGAGCAGAAAGTCTCTGGCTCAGGGAAATTATGGTTTCTTGTTAGAACCGAAAACATGGAGAAAACAAGCAAAAGGCATTGAAAGAGAAGGATGTATGCGGTCAAGCTTTGTTGCCTGCAAGACCCAATAAAACACACTATTTCGTCATCCAACACTTATTTCAGAAAGCCAGATATATATTAATGCAGAAGTGTTGTCTATGTAATAAATGATGAAATTATTGAAAAATCAATTTATCACATACCTGTGACCTCCTCACAAACCTTTTGCTCATGGATCCAGTTGCACAGGACTTAATCTAGGACTTCAGCCCACTGCTGCCTTTGTTTTTGTCTTAATTCAACCAGCCAAATTAAAGTCTTCTCCTTCTTCCTGAAAGTTAAAGTTTGCTCCAAAAGCAAGATGCAGTTCTTCAGCAAATGAAACATTTTCTGTGTCAGACACATCACACCTTTAAAATACTTTAGAGCCACTGGAGGGCTAGAAATGGGAACTTTGCTTCACTCTGTGGGTTAAATTTTCTGTTTCATAGTGGGATCCAACATCTAATTCTGGAGTTATAAATAATAGACTTCTTATTTGTTTTAATATGAAGGTTTGAATGTTACTGTGGTCTTTAAGTTGTTCTTTAGCAAATGGGGTGAGAGAGTGAGCAGTGCATGACTCAGAGTACTGAATAATAACTTAGTATGTCAAGGGGAGTTCCAAACAGGTGTGGGAAGAACACCTGTCCCCATTTAAATAATCTCTGAAACTGAATCTAGAAGTGGTCCTTTGTGGTCCAGAACCCAAACAGGATAATAAGTTTCCTGAAGGCTTTCTGACATCTTTGCTTCAACCCCCAAATTAAAAAGGCAGTGAGGTTCAAAGAGAAAGGGAGTACTTTCCTAGCTTAAGTCATTTCCCGAATCAAGCAAGAGCTGTCAGAGGTATCCTGTAGTTGCTGCCTGCATCTCATTTCCCATTCTTATCCTCTAGGTCAAGAAAAGAACTGGATTTGGAAAGCAAGGTATGACAGAGGTTTAAAAATAGCAAAGGAACCGTTACTAGTTTGGCAGACATTAACATGATCAAATCTGCTAGTACATCTGATTATGATGGATTCCATGTATATGCAGCCACAGTCAAATTCTACATCCAAGAAAAAGGATATTTGCATTGCTTTAATTCCAAAGCAAATTTATTTCACATGATGAAGCTGAGTTGATGGTGCTAAGAATTATCATCAGAGTTCGCAAACTTTGTCAACATTGTCTTTGTCGAAGAATTTCTAAATTTTTCTTTTTNATTTCTAAATTTTTTTTTTTTTTTTTTTTTTGTCAGGAAAAAAAGCCACTGCATTTCATGGCAGAGCAGACATGTACACCAACTGTTCAAGCATCCAAGGAGTTTGTTGCTCCGTGCCAGTGTGTTACTGCATAACCAAGGGTTCAAATTATATTTCCATTGGCAGAAAAAGGTGGGCAACCTTCCCAGGTAAATCAAGTTTTTCATTCTCAACGGTCAAATCATTTGCATTGCGGTCAAACGAAGCCAGTTCTTTGATCGAAATGTGATGCAGGAGGAATGTCTTGGGACACCGAACTAGAAAAGTAAAACCGAGGCTGGTGCACCAGGGATAGAGGATACAATGCTGGCACGGACAACATCCACCTTTCTTACACTGTGGGTTAGTCATATAAAGAGAAGACCTGAAAATTGTGTGTGATGTATAAGGTGCCTCTAGCTGGTGAACATAATGTTAACAATAAGGATCTTGACTGAGCAGCTGCAGTCAAGATCTAGTTCTGAGAAGCCCCTTTACATATATATTTTAGGAGCACCCAGTAGCCTAAATAGGTTTCCATGTGCCAGGATGGAAGCACTCATAGTCCTAACAACCATTTCAGAATAAATTCAGGGTCCCCTGGCAGTGGAGTATAAATTGAATTTCGGAACCCCAAGGATGAGCTCAAACAACATTACTGGGAGGATAAATGAGTCAAGAGCCCTCCTGAGCTGGGCTTCCTAATCCTGCCACCCTTAGATGAAAGTGGTGGTAATTGTTTCTCAGAGCTTTTGTCTTTTGTTTAAGCAGCCACCAGCTCTATACAGAAAAGTTTTCCACAGCAGGAGCAGGAAAAACCACATTTTTTCTCTGCGGAGGAGAAGCAAAGATCCCTGGCTGTGCAGCTCATACTTTCTAAACAGCTGGCGCTTGCCTCTTCTGGCAAAGGAAAAAGTGTCAGCAAGTCCATACCCACTCCCTCCACCTCCAGTTTGCTGCCCCTACCAGACTTCTACGCTAGGTTGCAACATGAAGCTGGGCCTGGACCGTCTTATTCTCAGTCCCATATTTCTGTGCAAAGTCTCCAGCAGTGACCACAGTCCGTCAGCTTTCACATACAATCAGGTGAGTTACTTCTGTGGCCACTACAGCCCCCTAGTAGTTACAGACTGGTCAAACACCAAAGCTCGTGTTGCATATCTGCTGATGGGACTTCATCAGCCGAGGAGTGAACATGCATTAGAAATGTTTTTTAGCTTTTAGTATTCTTCTCAAAACAGACCGTGGAGAAAAACTTACAGATGGCTTCCTTGTTCACATGAGCCCTCAGATGCGCAATCCAAAAATCATCAATTCTTTATTCTCGCCTTTTCTGCACCTACAGGAGACACTAGGCCAGGTCATGAGGCACTGGTGTGCTACCAGTAGTGATCTGTACACCTTCATGCTTGTTATAACAGAGGGAAACAGAGGCGATCTTGTGAAATTACCTAGACCTTACCCATAGACTTTTCTTCAAAGGCATCTGCACTCTGACTGCTGAAGCAGTCTATTCTTTTGTGGTTCTCTTAGATGTGTCCTTGCTCCAGGAAAACTTGACAGCAACAATAGCAAAAAATGCGAGTGAATATCAAGTATATACTGTAATGCATATTTCATCAGAGCTCAGCAGCTCTTTCTCTGACTCAAAATAAATACTCTTCTTTCCCTGTGACTCCCAAAATATAAACACAACACAAAAGCTTTCCAAAAAACCATCATCAAAACTGTGAGTCCACCTTCTCAGGAGTGCTGTAACTTCAGTATACTGTTTACTTCACTGGAAGTCCCAAATTATATCAACAGTTAATAGAGAAGCTGCTACTTTAAATATCTGGCTTCATTTCTCTGAATACTGAGATCGACTTTTCCTCCAATTAATGTGCTGAATACGTTCTTTCTCTTCTTATTTAAGGTGTCAAAGTGTCAGATCGTTTCTTTACAGTTCAAACAGGAGACACGTGTTTACAAAAAATAAAATAGAATAGTTCAGTCATAGCTGCAGTTAATCATTTCAGAAATGATACAACAAGATAGAAATACTATTGTATTATGGTATAACATGACATAATTATGACAGGCCTTGACATGTGCTGGGCATGATTGTCTGTCATGCAACAGTGTTGCTGAGTCTTCATGAAATCAGTCTTAATGCAAGCAATACAAAATACAATTTCAGCTGGACAAATCCAGGCTGAACAAAAGACTGATTTATTGTAATAGTGAGAGGAATTAACCTGTGCAGCAAGGATTTTGATGGATATTTTATCTCAGGCAAATTTAGATGAAGGGTTTGAATTTTTATTTTATTTTTTTCTAAAAGAGGAGAGTTCATTTAAACACGGAGATATTCAATGCTATCCAAACTAGATGAACAGCAGTAACCTTTTCTAATTGACAGAAGAATCTGCTGTTAATACTTCCACACAAAACTGTCAAGTATATTTCTTAAAGGAAGATAGCTGTTACGAGTCCTACTTGAGAATAATTAACCACCATTTTACAGCTTCTATCTGCATGTGATTTCAAGAGGCCTGCTTTTCAGTGAGTGATGACACAGTCATGACACCTCACCCAAGTTTAACTGTCTAATTATTAAATGTGTTGTCTTGTCTATCTATTTCTGTGGCTAGCAAGTTAATTTCTGGGATATAAACAGCATGAGAACTATGGAGGGCCATTTAACAAGCTGTTTTTAAAACTAGGTGGCCCCCCAAAAAAGGATTTTAATTAGCTGACTGGCTTTACGTTGATAAGCCCTCAGACACTCCATAATTGTATCTCATGAGGTTTCTCAAATAAAATTAATTAAAAATAACACTTTAACAAATTTTATTCAAGCTTGGGAGGAGTATTTCCAGTGCTGTGATATTACAGCTTGAACAGTCCTACAGGTAGAGTCTTTTTCTCCTTCATAGTTTATCTAGAAACTTTTAGGCTAAGTACATTTTCCAATTCTATGCTATTGGAGGAAAAGTATAAGGCTTTATAGCCAAAGGGGTTATAAGTCAGAGTTATTTGAAGGATTAATATGCCAGAGGCCATCATCTTTCAATATTGCAAAATGAGTTAATGGCTTTCATTGCATAGAGTATAAACCCACAAGGGATCCTACTAAATTTTGACCTTCTGTCTATCATTGGGCACTCGGTGTTACCCAATATCATACCCCGGATTTGAGTTAGTCAAAGCATTTAAATTTCAGGGTTTGTCAGTTGTGTGTCATTGGCAGAGAAAAAGAGAAGCCAAGGTGTGACCAAAACCTAAGGTTGCAAGGCATGGAAATCAGTTGGATGTGCTTTTCTCACTTTACATTTGAAGATAAATTGCACCCTAATTGCAGTCTAGCAGTGAAAGGCAACCTACTACACCCACAAAATCCAGGTCTTTGCCTGTTAGACCTAAGTGGAAAATTCTTTCCTGAATCCAGTGAGTGCTCTGACTCTGAAAGAACACGAACTGTCTGTGCCACCTTTGAGCATTGAACATCATCATCGCTGATGTCTCTGAGGAAGGCTGAGAAAAATCAACCAGCCAACCCCAAATATATCTGGTTAATGGTGTACTCAGGAAAAAAAACGCTCCTTGAGCCCTTCAGGCAAAAGGCATAACATAGAATTGTTATCTTTGTCAATGACAGCATTTTGAACGTGTCAGGAGCAGTTTATCCTTTTAGCAGAAGACAAATCCATCTTGTGATGTGAGAAGCCTGAGAGTATACATGAATAAGGTATGAACTATCCTTCTCGCCCTTCTCCAAGATTGTCCCAGGTCATTGCTGAGTTTGAGTTTGCAGGACACTGGGAGTAAAGACTGTGCTTACACCCACAGGGCCAAGTTTGTTTCCAGACAGATAGGAACTTTGCTTTTCAGAGGTTACAAAAGAAAAAAAGGAGAAATGAGGAATACTTTGGTCACAGGGCTTCTTTTCAGAAAGATCTCAATGTCAGGGTCATGAGGGCAGGGTCTTAACGGCCCAGACCAGCCTCACCTGGAACCCCCACCCCTTTTGCCCATGGACCTAGCAGCTCCATTTAAACTCAGATCTGTGGTTCTGTCCCTGCTTGAGCTAAGTTGTAGGTATGCTGGTCTCCAGGCCTGCTGCTGACCCTGCGTCCTGGATGGACTTTGGACCTATATTATAAATTTCTCTTCATCTCTGTCTCTTGCCTTTTCCCATTTGGTTTCTGACTGGGCTCCCTGGAGGGGCCGTAGATCTGGTTCATCTCCTGGCTGTGTCTGGGGCTGTTCACAGATCTTGTTTCCAGCACAGAGCACTACCCGGCATGTTCAGAATTACACTCTGTCAGTGGGGATACTGTCTGCGCTTGGGTTACCCTGGCTTGTCCTCCTTCGTGGAACAGCTGGGCCTTGCTACTTGAGTATGAGTCCACATGAGTATGTTCTTTCAGTGACCTGTGCGTGGGGGCTACATCAGCTCGAGTGAAGAGGGCAGGTTGATAAAACTGAAAATACTTCAGATGTGGAGTCACAGGGAAACGGTATCCAGCTCTGTGCTCCTCAGCGCAAGACAGGCATTGATATACTGGAGCAAGTGCAAGACAGATCCATGAGGACTGTTAGGGGATTAGAGCGCATGATATACAAGGGCAACAAGGTTTCTTCAACAATAAGAAGAGAGAGCTAAGGCGAGATCATCTTGTTGCTTCCGAAGAAGATCTGGACTTTTTGGACATGCACAGTTGATAGGGTGAGAGGCAACAGACATGAGTTGCAACAGGAGAAACTCCAGCTAGGAGTCAGGACTTTTTTTCTACCATGCAGGTGGTCAAACATTGGAACGAGGACCCAGAGAGACTGTGAAATCTTCATCCTTGGAGAGAGTCAAACCTCACTGGCCGAGGACCTGAGCTACCTGATCTAATTTGGCCCTGCTCTGATGAGGGGATTGGTCCAAGTGAGTTGCTGCAAAGGTTGTTTCTAACCTGTCTAATCCTATGGCTCTAGTAAAATCCTTTAAAAATATTTAGCTACAGAAACCGCACAAGCAAACAGCACAAATGAACAGCTGATGTCTGAAACCACAACAGAGTTGCAATTCTCCCAGTCCGATTTCTTCTCTCTGCCTTTATTAGCAGGGGCTGGTCTCTCAAAATGGAATTATTTCTCAGGAGCTCATCTGTTCCTTCTGTGCCAAGAACAAAGGAAAAGAAATATTTAAAATGAGTGTGATGTGAACAGGATCATTGCAAAGTAAGATGTTTTTCAAAGTTTCCCAGGAGATATCACTAGTTTTTTAGATCCATCTGGAATTCAATCATTGTTACTTGCCAGCTGCTTCTGGGACCTTCCAGTTGTTTCTCCTCTTCTGGACACAACGTGTACTGGGAGCAGTTATTGTTGCTGATATAACTCTGAAGGACAGGCACAGAAGCTGGGAATACAGGCAGCTTTTTTTTTTGTTGTTGTTTTGAACTGGACCAAATTTATTTTGTACTGCCTTAGCTGCTTACAGCTGAGGTCATTGGAGGGCAGAACTTCTGAAAGCCCATGCAGAATATGGTCTTTCTGCTACTGCCAACATGAGAATCTCTTCACTCCACAATCCTGACAGTTTTATTTCATGTTACAGACAAGAGCTTAGTTTTAGAGGACCTATATTTTATTCCCTCCCCATTATTATGGGGAAATAAAATATAAGACAACCTGTAAAGGCCTGCAAATCTTTCTCCAAAACTAGCACATTTAATTTCCAGAAGAATTAATAAGAACCTATGGACTCTAGGTATCAGTCCTCACTATAAAGCAACTTGCTTGACCCCAATGTAAAAATAGCAAGAATCAAACAAAACTAGTTCTACTCACGCATTTAAACACCGCAAAATCTTTTGCTGCCTCTTACAGTGTCTCAGTTTGGATTACTGACAGGCTCTGAATCCTTCACTGTCAACAGCGAAGAGCTGCGTCTATAACCTACTGCAGGTGCTGAACTTAAGCACTGCATTGACTCACAATTGTATTCCTGAGCAGTAGATAGTTCGACTAACGCATTGCACTCCAACAAAGGTGCCTTCCTCTGTCTTAAGTTTCCTGGAAAGCGGTCTGAATAGCATTTCACAGGTGTTTTCTTAAGAGTTTTGTGAACACTGTTCAGCTTAGTTGCCTTAGACACTTGCAAGCTTAAGGTAAAAGAAAAAAACCAAACAACTTAAAGCAACTGCTTGGGCAACAACTGTTAAGATGCTTGTCCTTGACAGGGCTGGAAAGTTAGTAGCTATACATTTTTAGAAGAAAAATCAATGAACCCCTAAGGTGTGCTTTCCTCTGTGTCTTAGGGCTAGTCCTGCTTTGCACCCCACATTGATGCCTTGGAGGTTCGCCTTTTAGTATTACGCAAATCTAAAAGAAATGTGATAGTACTGAACATGACAACATGTTGCTAAAAACCAGCTGCCAGGCAGCTTTAAAAAGCTGTCAGACTACCTGTCAATAAATGTGCATTGTTTGGTGAAGCGGATCCCAGCTGCAAATTCTAAGAGATGAGAGGGCATTGAACACCCCACAAAGTTTCTCTTAGTCCCTGCACGGGTGGGGTCGTAGGGCAGCAAGGATGCAAACAGACTGGTGGCATCAAAAGAAATGTCTCAGTAACGTTATTGGCCTTTCTGGTTCGTATTCAACCAGGCAGCATCTCAAAACTTCTACTCTGTCAAATAATGAATCAAGACATCAGTAACAGAATGAAACCTTTTGCCTCCAGGTTATTGGTCTGAACCTAGACAGGTAACAAATTTTGAGATGGAGGCCTCTTACGTGGTTGTCATTTGGTTGAAACCATCAGAATTAGAGCGTGTTCATATCCAGGGGTTCAATCTATGACATTCCTAAATCAAATATTGACTTCAGGGACCTAAGGCAGGGTTTGCCAAAGATGTACATCACGGTGTCATTCAAAACCAAGTTCATATTCCCAAGGTAGTTTGCATATTGCTGGCAGTACCACTGCATCAAAGCAGTGCTGTACAGGTTAACCGCCCAAATATTTAATTCTGGGTAGATTTTTCAGACTGTGCTTTCTCTTCTGCTGCCAGGATTATAATATTATCGCTTTCCATCCTAACAGACGTTGTTAGCTCAACAGATCTACAGTGAGTAGTTTACTGTAGTGCGGGCAAATGCAACTAGTCTTTTCCATACTCACATCAGTCATAAACCTCATATAATTCCGCGAAAACCCCATATCCACTGTATTCACACACAGAGTAACATATTTATCAGGGTGAGTAACAGAATGGAACTGGGCAGAACTGAATAACCTTACAAAGGAAATTCTACAAATGTCAACCATCTCCCAGTCAGGCAACAGTATAGAAAACTGCAGGAAGTTTAAATAATATGGTTTTCATGTCTTAAATAGGAACAAAGACAGACTGGCCATAAAGCATTTGAAAATCTCAGTAGCTTCGACATATAAATAAATATGTTCAAAATATTTTCAGTGAGCTGACAGAATTTGCATCTGATTGATATCAAAAAGCTTCACTTTTCTTTTCGTAGCAGTACAAAGAAAAGAAACATCTAACCCAAAGCATATTGGGCCTGTAAGTTTTTGGGGAAGATGTGAGAATCTTGAGATTTGTCTAAATCATTTGGAATCGAATGGAAAAACATATGTCCCTGTGTAACAGACAGACGTATACTTCAGAGGCTACTCCAAGGGCAAGGTCTGGCTTGAGAATGGTTGGGTCTGTCCTTGCTGAAAGGAAGACAACAAACAAGAAAACAAATAGCAGACAATAAATGACTTAAGTGATAAATGCTGTGGATAAAAATCTGAATAAGAGAATGCATGCAGATCCTAAGTATTTTGAGATATAAAAAAATGTGTGAACTGAGCAGAAATGGTCTGCATTCTGCAATTGCTTCTCCTTTCACTCCTAATTTTTTTGTCCCTTAATCTCTGTTACATTTTCTCCCATTGGTATGATTTGACCATTTGGGGAGTAGAAGCTAAGGAGAGGGATGTTTCGGAAACAATGTGAATTTGTTTCTGTGTTTGTCATGGGATGAACAGAGACTTGAGGTGACAAGCTACATATTACAGGGACATATTTGTGGATCCACATCTCACCACACAGGAGGGAGGAGAGACCTCGGAGAGCGCTGAGCCAGTCATGGGTATTCCAGGTCATGGCCAAGTGGGCAGCAAATATACAGAGCAGCTTGAACTTTAAATTCTGGTCCTATCAAGCTGAATCAGACTGGCTCCACAATGTTTGAAAGAGAGGAAAAAGGGAAACCCAACACCCACGTAAAGACAGGCACTATGAAAACTCAGTAATAACACAGTAGAGAACTAAAAATAATAAAGCTGAGACCAGACCAAAAGTTTGAAATTTGAATTAAAAAAAACCCAAAAAACAAAAAACCAGATGTAAATAGTTCTGAGCGTTAGGAATCACATTTTGAATTATTTTGGATCAGTGGCCAGGATTTTTTGGGAGGATGTGGGAGAGCCAGAAAAAACCCTGTGTTTGGGCCCTGTTTTTAACTTACAAAGATAGATGAGTTACAGAGTACTAGCTGGAACCAAAACTACACCAGAAACTGGGATATCAGTTAAGTGATAGGAATGATCAAGGAGTAGAGGCACAGCCAGATTTCCTTGATCCTTGCCTTTGCCTGCCACTGTTCTCTTCTGTGTAAGTATCAGCTACAGAAATTGTACAAATTGCCTTGCAATGCTTGGTCAGTGGCTAATTAAAATAAAGAGCAATCATTGCTAGGACCTTCTTCTGGAGTCAAACTGGCGTACTTAGGGATGGCTGATGATGTTGTTGTCCCAAGCTGTTATCCCTACCCATACAGCTCAGATGCTGAGCTTTTGTGGGTTACAGCATAATATTTCAGAAGAAATTGTCACATTTTGTAGGAAAATGGATCAATTAGAAGTGAGTTACTGTGTGGATCAGCATCAGGCACTATGGCTGGTGCAAATAATGGGGGATCTTGACAGCCATCATGAAACAGGGCTTTTCCACTGACCCAGTATTCCCTCTCACCTCTTGCCATGACAGCCCTGTATGGACTGAGTGGTATCGTTTTCCATAACGCACTTTCCACTGGAGTTTGAGAGAGTAGGAGGGAAAGAGTGAGCAGGAAAGAGAAATAAGGATTACAGTGCATGATGTTACCCAGCTGCAATGTCATACTGAAGAGTCGTCTGGACGTAGTGGGCTTTTTATTTTCTGAACGCTCCTCTGCGAGCTGACGACTGAACCTCTGTCTAAACACAACACACGGCAAACGGTGAAGCGGAGAAGTGACAGCTCAGTATGAAGTCTCGGTGCTCAGATTTTTCATTTTCTATTCAAATCACTGTTTACAAGCTTCCCGAGCAACAGTTCCAGGATGCAAAATTGCATTCAATGTCCTCCCCCTCATTTGGCTTGGCAGAATAAAGGTCATGAGTGAGTCTGTCAGACTGAACACTGCGTCTTTTGCTCGCTGTGACAAATAAAGAGCTAATCTGATGCTGTAGGCTCTGTCACCTCTATCAAATCTCATTTTGTCTTCAGTTTGTTGGCAGTTTCAAATGGTTGCTTTTCAAAAGGTTCTCTCCTGAATATGTGAGTTTGGGGCTTTACATCTTTTTCTCATGAGATGTTGACATGCTGCTTAGAGCACGGACTAATGATCGGATCTCCTTCTCGAGTATATCGTGCTTTGCACTAGTCTGGTTTGGAGAGCGCTTTTCACGTATGCACTTGCTTAAACGTACTCAGTTCAACATAAGCGGTACAATCTAAAGTGAGCTGCAGGGTTTTTGTTGTTTTTTTTTTTTAATTTTTCTTTGTAAGGCAAAGAATGTGAAATTAAAAGAGTCAGCTTTAACTTTAGTGTTGCAACACGGTTCCTTTTAACTTGCCTCAGTCCCGCGAGTACCCTGTCACCTTAATTTCTGTTTAGAGTAAGACAGGTTTGTAGCACTCTTCTCAGTAATTCATCTCTGAAATAATGTTGACTTGGGGCCTCGTGTCTATCTTGAAGTATAATAGTGTCATTTACTTTTAAAAGTGGCTTCAAGAGATCCTTTCTTTTGTCACATTTGCAGTGTCTCCATAGAACTAGATATTTTTCTAAAGGTTATGAGACAGGGCCCTGATCCTGCTAGTGTTTTCTGCAGGTGGAACATTTTGAACCTGCTGTCTTTTAGACCATGACACTTATAGGAAAGGGGATGTTGTTTACAGCAGCCTGTGGCTTATGATACCTAATAAAACCAGTCCTTACCTGGGAAATTGGGCTTTTTCCCTTTCATTTTATTTGTTTTCCCTGTCTCCAGATTGTTAAGGTTTTTTTTTTTTTTAAATATTTTAGTTTAGTTTATTTAACTGTTTTTAACCCAGGTGTTTTAATTTCTGCGTGACTGATACTTCCTTGAGCAAGTTAACACCAGTGTCATCCTCCAAATCACAATGTTACCAATCGTATTTCTATTGCAAATTTGATTACAACTCTGTTCTCTAAAACAGGATATTGTATAAGGGAAAAGAAGACTGACATCTTTATGAAATCTCAATTTGATAAATTATCTCAGCTTTTAGCTGTAACACTTGCCAGATTTAATCTGGGCTATACCCCCCCCCACTCCCCAACTAAATTCCTACGCTTTACTGTACAGGTGAACCCAAGATGACTCCCTTGTTCGGTGGCTCCTTGACATTTTCACAAGAAAAACCACCGTGGGAAATAACACAAAAAAAAGTGGATCTTCATGCTTACCCACATCACACGCAGACATTCCCAGTGTTAAAACACATCTTTCTCATTACTGGTACACAGCTGACAGTTCACAGTTGAGTTTGCTGCAGGAACATCATTTTATTTCCGTGCATCTTTGTCATAATTACCAACATTCAGAAACAAGACTGTCAGACTTTACAAAACCAGGCGTTTCCTGTAATTTAACTTCTCTCTCAGAATTTGTACAGAAACTACATTTTTGCTGTCAAGGTTTCTGTCATACAACGAGAGCTGTTGTTTCAGGATTCCTGGTTGTTTGTTGCCTTGAACTAAAGAGGCAGCTTTTCCTTCTAGGTCTCCCCATGTTTTCTTTCCAGGATTTCCTGAGATACGCGAGGAAGATTTTTTTCCTGCTTTACCTTTGGTCTCCTGCTCTGAAATAGTCTTGAGAAACTCAGTAAGTTTGCCATAGAGGATATCTACCTTGCCCTTATGGAAGGGGAAGGAGATAATATAAACACTTTAGAAGCCTCAGTGTTATTTCTAAACATAATAACAGTGTTTCCCTTTACTTTTGTGCCTGTTTTTTCTTCTGGAGAGATGGAAACTGTCTCTTCTAGCATCACACACAGGTAGGAGGCAATGTCCCATTTACTTCTCTTTCTTCTTTGCTGGGTGCTTGTCACATCTTCCATCCTTCTCTAGCTGTTCTCTGGTATTTCTGCTTATTCAGTCCTTTCCGTTTTACCCCATTCACCCTAAAATGGAACTAGATAAACAGTGTGGCTACCCTTAGTTTGTATACAGCCTTGTGCTTGTTTGCCATTCCTTCTCTTCCCACCTTTTTTGACAGTTCAGATTGCAATAATTTGAACCACAACTGTCTCCTCCTCTGCTATAATGGAAATCTGCTCTTGAATCATCATTGTTGGTACTGTATTATGATGACTACGTTTACGTGTGCAGGTGCACAGACATACACCCCACAGGGAAACATGTCAGACTTTGTATACCCAGATACAGCTCTGATCATTAAAAAAATTCTTGCATCTGTTCAGATCGGTATTTATTTCAGACTATTTCAATTCTCATTTACACTATGGATACTTCATATCACTCTGTCACTGTGAACATAAATTATTTTCAGGTACCAATTGCTATACTGCAATTGTTGGACAATAATAGAAATTGCTCAACTATGCTTCCAGCATGGGATGAAGTGAGTATAGTGTAAATGGCAAGTATGGCCATTTATTTTTCTTTATAGCCAAGCTGGCTCACTCATCCTTAGTTTAAGTGATATCAAGCTGTGAAAGAGTTGTTATCATACTCATCATTTTTATTACATAGGAAATGGTCTCTTTGGTTAATTGGATTTGGAAAATTTGCTGAGCATTCAGGTGAACCTCCATGAATCCTAGTAATATTGTGATACCCCACAAATCTCTGTCAGCTGTCCACGTTCTAACTAAGCCTTCCATTTTCTGGAGTTTTGAGCCCAGAATTGCAAAAAACCCCCCTCCATGGAGTCCATTTGGACTTGATCACTGTAATATATCTTACAGAGAGAATGCTGAGATACTGCGGGCCGTGTCATGTAGGTAGTTAGGGTCTGGCGCCCGGAAGATGTCGCGCTG
>RSEF01000003.1:117639479-117662916 GCA_003993805.1 Himantopus leucocephalus
GTTCCTGAACCAGGTCGCCACGCCCCTTCGGAGGCAACAGTGTCACCAACAAATGTTCATAAAATACATAACGAGATTGATTTACTTTTCAGATTAACACACTAAAAGCCCTTTCCTTAATACTGTGTAGCTGAATGGAAGACTTGTAGATGTCTCAGCCGTACATCTAATAAGCAGCTTTCAGTAGTCTTATTCAAGACCTGCCACACTCACTGGGGGACAGTGTTTCTGAATCTGTCCCTTCGAATTCTCTTTGCCATTTAGAAACAAAACCAAAAGGGGGGTGGGGACAGAAAAGAAAAGAAAGAATCATTCAAGAACTGGATTTTCCAGTTTGTCCTTCTAATAATTGATCTGAAAGCCTTCAGAAGAATTAGGATACTTCCAATTGACTTCAGTGGGTTTTGGATGAAGTCTTTAGGGAACAGTGTTTCACAAAACAGCAGGCAGGAATCTTTCTTGCCCTCTTTCTCACAATAATGTAAAATAGTCCTAGCAAATTATGAAAACCTTCTACGACTTCCCAACTATTCTCACTTTCGGAAACTGGGGAAAAGAAGCTGTAGTCCCCTAATGAGGCAAAACAAAACAAAAGAAGCGTAGGCAAGTTAAATTGTGCTCTCTATTTTAACATACCTAATTATTTGGGTATGACTGAGATCTATATCCTATAGAAATGACATCCTCCACAATACAACAGGGATAGTTTAAGCTACCTTAAATCACTCAACCTGCAGTACATCTGAAATGTTAATTAAGCAAGTTTTTTATCCTCACCTCTGCTCTGCTGGCTTTAGTGAAAGCTTGTCTGCCAGGGAAAACTCTCTACAGGTACCGCCAATTCTGTTTGAAGTTGGTGATCTGGGTTTGGCTCATAACATTCACAGTAGATTTACCTGAAAGATCAATAAAAGCATGTTCAAAGCAAGATTGGCTTCATAGAGCCCAGGATTTTATTAATTTATATAAACTTCCTAAAACTTTTGCTGTAAAGAAAAAGGGAAAAGCTTGAAAATATTCACATTGTGCAGCAGGGTAATGAAAATGGTATAGCAAAGTTCAGGAATTAGTTTCTCTTTTCCAAAAAAAAACCCTCAAAACAGTGCACATGTCAGAAAGACAGGATGCCACAGACACAGATGAGATCTTGAAATACAGCTGGAGCTTTCAGATGCTTCATGTTGTGACATCTCAACAGGTCCTCATTTTCAGGGGTTTGTAAGCACCCTATCTTAGAAACATGTCTTTAAAGTGTCTCATACAAAGCACCCCAAAATACCCTTCACAATGTCTCCCCTTGAAAATTTTTATCATGGCAAGTCCTTGATTGAAAACTGTGTCTTCTGTCATTGATGTCATGAGGCAGTTCATCGTAAGAGAAAAAATCTAAAGGCAATTCTCATTCCCTACTGGTAAATGAAATAGTATCCCTCAGTGCGGCACATGCTGATTTCTTCCTTTCTTTTTTTTTCATGGTGTATAGTTTAGTAGAATATAAAATCAGAATTTAAAAACCAATCAAGCAGCCAGCAAGACTTTGATCTTTAAAATGCTGGAATTATCTTTAATCAGAGGAGATTTATAAGTAGTAGTTGAATTAAAGGTGGAATTACTGTCTGGCTTTGTTCGTTTAAGTTTCTCTGCTCTTCCCACTAACAAAAATTTTGTCTCAAATATCTCTTATATTCTTTGAGAGGGATTTGTAATAGGCAGTCTTCAACTTCAGAATTGGGTTAATCTTCCAGATCTTTAGTGGCAGCACTATAAGTAGATCTGTGAGCTTGGAGACCCTTATCAGTGAAAGAGTATTTGAAGCTCTGGGAATGTGTGTTCCCAAGCCCATGGTGAACTGCATCAAATAGCAAGAGAAAACAGAGTAAGACTGGATGGAGAAATCCTTGTTTTTCATGTATGCTCCTAGGGAAAAGCAGGCTATTTTCTTTTGAAATCCTGCTTCTTTGGGTTTACTTATTTGTTCTCACACGCTTAATGATTCTTATAATGGAGAAGGGGTTGGTCTTTTTTCATTGGAATAAATGGGAAAATATATTGAAATGCCCAAATTGGGTTAAAAATTTCACAGAAAATGATACTTCTTTTCCAGGTCTGACAAGCGATGTGAAACTGGTGACAGAAAGGTCCCATCCAGGAGGGGAAAAAAGATGTGCCAAAGTCCATGAACTCATGCATCACCAGACCTTTCAGCTACAGCTGAGCACTTTGTCACCTTCTTTCTCTTGCTCCTCAGTTCAGGTTTGTCACTTCAGAAAGGAGATATTTGGTCAGAAAGGAGTTCCTTCTATCAACAAGGCAAGAAACTCTCAATCTTTGTGTGGCCAGCTTCACTACTGAGCCATCCCAGGCTGAGTTTTAGTTATCATAAATTCACACTAAAAGCACGTTTGGAAATGTTTTGGTACCCCTTGCTATATCTTGAAATAATATTTCCTACCCCACCTCCCCCCCCCAAGAAATGTGACATAGTTTAACCAAAACATCTCAAAATGATGGAGTGACACATGTAAATAGAGCCTCCTGGACCCTGCTCCTTCTCAAGGTTTTTGACGGAGCTACGCCAATAGACAGTGCCTTCATTTCCCACAGCCTTATCAGTTCAATATTTTTTATTGTGGTATTTGCTGGCATTGTTCACATACTCTCTAGTCTCTGAGTCCAAACTGAACAGAACAAAGGTTGGAAGTCATGTTTTTCTCATTTTTATTGATACCACCCTGACATGAAAGTCCAAAAAAGACAAAGTGAAGTTGCCTGCCTGGCTGAGTAGCTGGAGGACTGTCTTCCGTGTGCTTCATTGTCTTTATAGATTCTGCATCATGTCACCTTCCTCCCATTTCATCCTGAAAGCAAAAAAAAAGTAAGTGGCTGTGTGGGGTGAAGTTATACAAAGGGGAACTGCTTTTAGGGAGTTTTCAGGAAAAGCAATTAGTCTATGGAGGGGAAGGTGTGATGTAGAGAAGGGAACATTTAGAGAGAAGGTTACTTTTTCTTTTTCTTTTTTTTTCTTTTTTTTTGAGTTTCCAAAGAAAGTGCCAGGTGTTTGTTCACTTTCCAACCCCTGTGAACCAACCATCGAACCTGATCCACTGAGCCCTTTGCTAACTGAACCCTGCTGGATTTATCCTGCCTTACTTAACGCATACTATCTGGATGCTTTGACTGCTTCAGATGATTATGGCTGTAATTCTTTGTGGGGCTTTAATGCACCATACCAGGGCATAACGAGACCTTAAATACAAGTAAAAAAAAAAAAAAAAGGAAAGAAGAAGAAAAGAAAAAAAAAACCAACACCCCCCTCCCCACCCCCCCGCCCCATCAGTGAATAAAGGCTTTTATAAACGGCATAGCATTGCATTCTGCCTGAGTGTTCCTTCTGACAGTGTAACACTGGAAAAATAAGTATTCCCATTGCCCCTTTGCAAGGAAAGGTCTAGCTGAGGCACAGTGAACAGCAGTTTAACATTTCTTGTTTTTCCTTTTATTTATGGGTAACTGGGATTGCTGCTCTTGTAGCTGCGAAGCAGGGCAAAGTAACCCATAGATGCAATTTCCACAAAGAGAGACCCAGGAAGAACACTCTTAGTAGACATCCAAAGAGAAGGGATAGCTAAAACTCCCTTAAGAAAACACAGAGGCACATTATGACTGAGTTATGATAAAGGTGTTTGTCAGTCAAACTCCTACTTCTGTACAAGAAAAGAAGCAAAAGCACTATGACGTTCCCATGCCTGCTCCTTGGGATGAGCAGGAATCTTTATAACTTATCTAAATACACTATTTGACTCTTAATATACCTATTCATTGTACAGCACGCTGAAAGGTGGGGCTGAGAATACAATGTCAATATAGGAAAAGATAGGTGAAGACAAAAGAATGACATTTTTTCAGTTCATTGTTTTTTGGGGTTGGGAAAGGGGAACAGGTCAGAGGGAACATTTACCAACCACCAACCATGTGATATGGCAGAGTTCACCTGAGAGGACATATTCTCTGCACTGAGTTTTATAGTCTGGAGTAAGGGTTGATGCCATGATTCATCTCTAATTCTCCTGCCATGATGTTGGCATGTGTACGATGTATATTTCTCTGCATGCTGGCTTGAGAAAGGGGACAAGGAAAAATGACATATCTCATTTCTAAAATTTTAGACACAGCAGGGTGTTGAAGAAGGCATCCGTGGGCTACAATGTATTTCAGGGCTCTAGTGTCCGCTCTGGGATCTCTGGTGACCCTATCTTCTCTCGCAAACATACCTTTTCTGTGTACTGCTTCGCTGAGATTCATGTTTCTACAGTGACTTCCTCAGTTCCCTGGACATATAAACAGCGTTTCCTGAGCTGATCCTTCCCTCCAGTTCTTTCTTCCCTAGCCCTACTTACCTACAGGTCCTTCCCACCAGGAAGAACAAAGAAAGAGGCTTGTGTATCATCCTGAGATCATCCTGACTTGTTTAAATGCTCCCAGCCATGGTTTTGGTCCTTGTTAGCTAGCACTCATGCAGACAGTGTCTGAACACCATTCGGGGGCTAACACAACATAGGAGCCCTTTCCAAGCAGCAGGTGGGATGCAGCCACTCAGTTTTCAAGAGGAAGAGTGTCTAAGCATATGGATGCAAGCTGTCTCCTCCCAGCTGGTCTCAAGGACAGAGAACGAGCCCTGGCCGGTTTTGCTTAGGAATATACAGGAGGGGAGAATTCTAGCAGCAGACAATAACTTCGGGAGCAGATGTGGTTTCTTAACGTTTAACTCATTGTTACAGTTTCTAATTATGTGTTTACAATTACAATTATGTATGCTTATAGTTGACTGTATTCCTTTCTTAAAATGAAAATAAATGGCTCATTTTACATAGAAAATATTCACGGGGGCATTTTCAGATGCTTCATTATCTGTGATTATATTTCTCTGGCTGTGCATCACTGTCCTCTTAAATGTATCTTTCTCACAAGCATGTTAGACCTTAATCTATTTGTATCTTTTTATCGTACCTATATGTATCACAAATTATTGATTAAATACCTGATAGTCTTTTAACCTTTCCTAGTAAATTAATTTCTTTTCCTCATTGTCACACTTTTGTGTGATCCTCCCACCCTTGTATAAATCTTCCTGTGCCACACAACAGTTTACATAAGTAAAACTGCTATGCATAATTGATGTGTTCCCTGTTTAATAAATAAGGTATATGTCATATAGGGGGCAAGATTTTTGGTTGTTAAACTGGCTGGATGAGTGGTAAGAGTATTTTTAGCTTCTATCCAAAGAATAGAAAAAGTAAATCTGTTCTTGATAAGAGATTATTTCTTTGGAATGTAGATTCTGGTTGAAGATATACCTGAATGATGCCTTAAGAAAATAATTTTAAAAAAATCTGCTATACATCAAACTTTCAGAAATGTGAGACTTGATCCACTCTTCATTTCACAGTAGCAAACAATGCCAGTGGAAAAAAAAAATAAAAAAGAGAAAGTTTTCCTGCTGTTAATGAGACAGAGGTGACTGTAAACAATAGATGCCTTATAGCTATTCTCAAACAGGAATCAAAGCTGTAATTAAATATAAAACACTGTCAATGATAGGCTCTTTAATGTAACATATCTCAGTTGCTTTTCCTCTCTCTATCAAATATCTTCATGCAGACAAAAGCTGTGACTGAAAAGAACAAGAGAAGAAAGACTTGTGCTGAAGACTGATTTCTTGTTGCTTATGACACACCAGTCCTGTAGCTTCAGTAGCAAATATTCTTCACTAGAAGTCGGAACAGAGCTAATTACACAATTTTGGTGTCATCTGTCCAACTAAATGGTGCCATGTGAAGACGGTTTGTTCATAGACGAACGTAGCCTTCATCTGAGCTCCGGGAAAAGGCACATCCAAGCAGCCTTTGCAACTGCTACCTGCTCTGTCCGGACCTTGGGCTGTCTTCTCGCCGAGCTCAAGTAGGCAAAGAATAAGAGAGGAAATAACTTGGGGAAAACTGGTGAAGAGCTGAAGCTTCTTTACCTTTGTATCTTCAAGTTGTTTTCTAACACATATTTGTGGGTGCTGGCTGGATGGCAGCGTTCTCTCAAAGCTGCGGGTCCAAAGTACGTTGATCACGAATACACACAAATGAGAGCAAAGTGGAGCACTGGAAGTCAGAGGCAACTCTCATGCAACACCTGCCTGAGCTAATCAAAAGGATACACAACTTCTGCACGGTCCTTGATTGGCTGTGTGATGCCTCCAGCCAGAATCCAGCCTATATATGTAAACAAAGAGGAAGCCCTGAGCAATGCTAGGTAATAGTCCAGGGGATTTGGTATAAAGAACCACAGTTCTTGCATGGTACAGGTTAATTCTCTTCTTGCATACTTTTCTGCTTGCAAATCAAAAGACAGTACTTCAGAATCTGAGGCATTACCCTGCTATAAGGCTACAAGATAAAGACAAAATCTACACCATTGAAGTAAGCGTAGCTATACAAACACAGTGTAACGAATCCATCACTTTTGGGGTAGCATAGCAGCTAAACCCAAGGTATTTCAATATATAACAGAAACGATCTTTCATCTATATTACAAGAGGAAACAGAGTCAGATGGAAAAACTCTATTCCAGTTAACTCAGAATGACTCTGCTACAGAACCTGACCCTGGAGAAGCTCCTCCACACGAGAAGATAGTCACCAACTACTTCTACTTTCAGGAACAGTGGAAATAATGAAACTTGGTTTCTTATTGTTTGAAGTGGCGAGTTTGGACTTTCTGAGGTTTAATAAACCGCACCCTCTGCTGGGGTACTGGGTGGCCCTTCTCTGCAGATTCGCTAATAATCACATGTTGAGTTTGTACTGCAGCTGTATCTCAATGGAATCACAAACAAAAAAAGGTTTTCCTCCTTTACCGAGTTAGCCAGTGACATTTCTGGGCATTTGATGTCATTGAAAGTGTTGTCAATCTCTCAAATTATGTTGACAATGACAAATATGTTAAACAGTCATTAGGGAGAAACTGATAGACATGTGAAAGCATACACACATGCACAGTCTCAGCTAAACTGTGTAAGCCACAGATCCTTATAAGAACCAGGCGTGGAGTGGTGGTGACTTAAGGCTCAGAAAATGCTTCAGGGCAGAAAGAACAGCACAAAGATCTCCTGTTTTATTGCACCCAGGGCAGAAACACCCCTAAGGGACTGTGGTCTATGAAGGACCCACACTGGAGCAGAGGAAAATGTATAAGAAGCAAAAAGCAAGGTTCCGCTGCAGGCATTACCCCAACCCCAACCAGCACCACCCAGCCCAACACCAGAAGAATTCAGACAGGTTAAGTGTAACACACATAAAAAAAGAGGGAGGTATGAAATTAGGAAGAGGGGAGAAGAGGTGTTGACTGAAGTTCAGCCTGAGTAAGGGGGAGAGAAGACGTTTCCCTAAGTTTTTCTTCGGTAATCAAAAGCTTGTGTTAATTGACAGTAAGTTAAATTAAGTAAAATTCCCCATGTCGAGACTGTTTGGCCTGTGGTGCCTTTCTCCACTATCCACCTCCTAAGAGGGAGCGTTGCAATTTCACAATGTCATCGCTCTCCTGCCCCAGTTAAAAATTGCCGGGTGTTTGCTAGCTGGCAAACTAGCAGTGCCTGAGTGCCTCTTTGGAACCAATGGGCACCTTTTCGTAGTTACCGCTGATGCTAAATAAAACAGGACAGAGAGTGATCACACATACCCAACTGCTTTGGGGCCCTCACTACAAGAAAGACATTGAGGTGCTGGAGCGTGTCCAGAGAAGGGCAACAAAGCTGGTGAGGGCTCTGGAGGACAAGTCTTATGAGGAGCGGCTGAGGGAACTGGGGTTGTTCGGCCTGGGGAAAAGGAGGCTGAGGGGAGACCTTATTGCTCTCTACAACGACCTGAAAGGAGGGTGTAACGAGGCGGGGGTCGGTCTCTTCTCCCAAGTAACAAGCGACAGGACAAGAGGAGATGGCCTCAAGTTGCAGCAGGGGAGGTTTAGATTGGATATTAGCAAAAAAATTCTTCATGGAAAGGGTTGTCAAACATTGGAACAGGCTGCCCAGGGAAGTGTTTGGGTCTCCATCCCTGAAGGTATTTAAAAGATGTCTAGACGTGGTGCTGAGGGACGTGGTTTAGTGGTGGACTTGGCAGTGCTAGGTTAATGGTTGGACTTGATGATCTTCAAGGTCTTTTCCAAGCTAAACAATGCTATGATTCTGTGATTCTATGATCATTCCTGTTGCTTTACTGCTGGCATGTTCTCTGTCATAGTTGTGGTCAGTAACAATAAGAAATCTTCAAGACAGAGCACAAGCATAGTTTGGGGGTAGGACAAGGGATCCCATACCTCATGTAGCACATGGACTAAAATGCTTTAGGTTTGACTTCCAACCTTACATGGTAATCTAATATATCACAGTAGGCTTTGCAACCTCAAAGATTGCTGCATGCCTTGCTGTTGCACACACAAAGCTGTTGTTAGTTTCGTGCCAAGAAAACACCATTCTGGTGGCGAACACTTTTGACTGAAAAAAAGAAAAATTCATACAGAAGATGACTCTATGTCTTGGAGCGATAGGCTCTCCACACAGAGCCCCACAGGGATCCAGAGGCAAGTGCAAGTTGGAGTGAACTTTTGGCTTAAGGGCAAGGAAAGGAGGGACTGTAGGCAGGAACAGCTTTGCCACCCCAGATAATATTTTTTTCCCCAAATTCCTCAGGGTAGTTACGCATGCAGTCCCTCTCATCACTACATGGGAGGTACCTCACAAGCATTTATGTATGTAACCTTACGGCTTTGTTCATGCTAACAATACAGGTAAGGAGCTGGCACTTAGAGCTTTGTCTTGAACTCATGTCAAATCAGCTCTTACTTATGCTTGATCATTTTGATGGCCAGAGATTATATTAATGTCTTATTCCTTGGCATGTTATTGTCTACAGAACTTAGTATGTCTCAGTAATCTTGATTTGACAGGCTGCTTATACTTAGTCCACTTGACTTGCAACCTCTTAGCCAATATGTAGGGTGAGTGGCTATTCTAAAAACTGTTTGGGGAATTTTACTTCTAGACGGGATAGAAAATATTTCCAAGATTACGTACATACAGTTTAGTGGAGGAGAGGCTGGATATTATGATATCCGCTCAATTCCTTTAACACAGGCATCTGGAGTAATTTGTAATGCTGTACAGCGTCTTACCTAACCTTTAGATGCTCCTTCAGAATGCAGCAAGTTCTATGCATCCCCTGTGTCATACCTGGCAGCTCCAAGCAGAAGTCTTCGATATCCCAGTACAGCTCGAAAGGTACAATTTGCCTTTGTTTAGATAAACAAGCCAGAGTCTATTACAGTAATGAGAGTTTTGACCCTCCAGTGCACTTTCAGACAGCTAAGTTTGGAATTGAGTCACATTTAGTTTTCTTGAACCTCAGATTAATAATCCACTGGGGCCATTTTTAAGTCTAGCAACTAATTTTAATTGTAGAATGATAAAATTAATATTTGGCATACTGTTTTGCATACTAAATTCCCTCCACAGAGTTCCGCTCTAACTTTTTTAGCTCTACATTTCTTTCTTCTTCTTCTCAAATCTGAAAGACTGACTTGAACAACAGTCAAGGCCTTCAGATTCCTCAAGGACCCTTCAATCTCCAAGCTTCACACAAGCAAATCAACTGCTTCAGCTAACAAAAAAGCTGCTCCACAGTCGGAATCAACCTGGTAGTATTTTCCCAGTGCACAATGGCACCGGTCACCTTCTTCCTAATTAATTACCACCCCAATAGACTTGTACCAATGTGTTTTGAAAAGTTCTCAACAACAACAGTCTCTTCTGTGAAGTAGCTTAAAACATGCACATTGCACTCTGTTTTGATTGATTGATGAACCTCATTGCAGTGTATATAATAACGTGCTAAATGTTACATATGCCCTTAGTGGGTAATTTCAGGAAATTATTAAAATGCGCTTCTTTTAAAAGGTTTGGTAATGTAAGTCAAAGAGACACTTAACAGACCCAGTGCTGATTAGTGTGGGTGACCACAGTATACTGGAGTCTTTGATATTTCTTGGCTTTTTCTTAGTTTCCCGGAGGCCCTTTGGACAAAGCAAGAAAGATGGCTGAGACACCCTTGGCCTTCTGGGAAACTCAGTGACATTTAAAGACTGCTGGGGCCTATTCTGTTAATATCTAAACTAATTAAAATCAAATCATAATTGTAGAAGCTTGTTCACCAGAATTCTAATAAGCCTCGGAGCAGTACATGCTGCATGCTGCTGTGCTAAAGGCTGTCTCAGCTATGCGAGAAGTGTTTTACTATACAGCGAATTGTTCTCGGCGATTTTTCTCGATCTTACAACCAGCTTCTCATATCAGAAATGTCACTTCAAATGTAGGATGAAGACTTGCTTCAACATGTCTCTTTCCACATACACTGAACACGTTTTGCTGTATCATGTAATGCGATATTCGTCAGGGTGTGGCAGGCTTGTATATACCGGCTGTGTTCTTGTTAGGACAGAGTGTGACACCCTGCACTGGACTTCCACCTTATACAGCCCCAAAACAATTTCTGGGATTATATTTGACACCTGAGGAGGCAGAGCAGTTGAGGAATAAGAGCCCTTGCCAAACAGCCATGAATTATGTTCCCTTTTTCTTACTTCAATCCCTGCATGGTCATGGTCAGTTCCTTCAAAAATGTAGGAACGATTTGGGAAATCAAAATTAAAGACAGCATATGATTGTATAAATCCCCACTTAGTTTTCTCTCAATTTAAATCTGTCACCCCCAGAAATGGGACAAAGGAAGGTGCTCGAAGATGATCAGAGGTAGAGAAAACCTTCAGTTTCCCTTGGTTAGGACTCCTCAATGTGGAAAAAGTGACTGAGAGGGGATGCGATAAATAAATGGATAGCATGGAGAAGGTCAGCAGAGAATGTTTATTAATTGATATAATAAATGAAGGAAGAGACACACAAGGAGATTATCAGGCAGAAAGTTTAAAACAAATAAATAATGCCTTTTTTGTGCCGCAAAGTTAAACTGAGGAGCTCCCTACCCTAGGCTGTTGTGAACAGGTTCAAAGAGGAATGAGGCAAATTAATGGTACTTCAGTTGAAAACCTGAGTTAAAAATTCCTCTACACCAATTACGGCTGGAGGCTGCAAGAATGTATCATGGGAAGGATCACTCATATTTTCTTTCTTATATTCCTTGGTAAAAATCTCCAACTGGACACTGCTGAAGACTAGTAGGTGGATATTTTCTCTGATCTGAGATATTCAGCTTACTTTCGTAAGAAATCGGTGACACATCAGGGTGTGTAAGTCCTATTCATTTCCACAGAATACCTAAATATACTAAATTTTTAATCACCTAAATTCTTTGAGTACAAACCAAAGGAAATTACAAAAAGAAAGAAAATTTGGACCACACCCCACAGTATGCAAATACCACTGGGGATCTCACAAAATAAAAATTTCATCACTCGTTACACACTTCTTGTTGAGGCCAATGAGAACTTCATTACAGACTTTACTGGAAACAGAGGAAGGTCTGCAATGAAGTTTTGTTTAATAAGTCTCTAGTTCCATTAAAATTATTACCTCTCCCATCTGCACTCATATCAGAATATGAGAAGGCTGGTAAGGGTAAGTGTCACAATTAGAGGTAATTAACCCAGCAGGAAATTTGTTCTCAGGTAACTGTTGGCATGATGGGGGGTTGGGGAGATAAAGGATGGGAGAGGATAGATTTCATATATTCCAGCAGAGCTTTCAAACGAGTGCAGCCTAATTCTGCTCCCTTGAAGACAATATACAGGCAGTGTCTTCACTCAGGTTGAGACGAGAGAAGATCATGGACAATGTGTTAGCGCGTCTCAGCACAATGTTGTAAATGATAAGGTCATACGGCTGAGCTGAATGAGAGCTATGTCTGATGGAGTACATGCTGCTGCTGAAGTATATGTCTGCCAACTTAGCTCTGAGTCTGGCAGGTCTTATTTTTAACATCTGTGTGTTCGGTGTCACTACGACTGTACAGTGAAATACCTGTGTCAGATCAATAAGACGCTCTAACTGCTAAGATGAGAATATAACAAGTATTAAAGCATATAGGAGAGGCTTATTAATATTTAGCAAAACTAATCTGTTTCTCACTAGCCAAAAGATGCGCATCCAGCCCTTTTGGGAAGACAGCTTTGAAGATTCACTAAGTTGAAATGAGGTTTTCTGCACTATATGTAACCATTCGTATTCTCTGTGGGCTGAATCCTATTCCATAATTTTGAAGTCAACCTTTGAGATTTGGGAGATCATTAGAGGGTTTGTGTATGTTTTCTTCATTCTGTTTTTCCAGATAGACCAAATGTAGTCACTTTATAGATGGGAATGTGATTTAAATAATATGACTTTGCTAACATTACATTTTGAATTTATCTTTATTAAGGCTGCATTTTAATTTCATTTCATGTATCCTCATTAAGCAACTGTTTGCTCCCTCAGGCATTTTTTCAAGCTAACTTTTAATCTACCTATTGGTACTCAAAGCTGTAAAAGTTAAAGCCTATTTGAATTTTTATTTGGAAATCTGCTAGATTTTTTCCCCATTATAGAACTGCAGGCATTCCGTTTTCGCTGGAGATGGTCTATTTTCCCTATATAGTCTGATAAATATTAAACCTAAATAACACGTATTCATACCAATGTTTTGTATGCAAAGCCCTGATCTCCAGAAAAGTGTATATTAACTACAATAGCATTCTATTTTACATTACTATTACAGAAGCTTGGTCTAGTCAGCTGCCTGAAATCCTGTCACTGTAGCATTCAGATGCTAGATAGCCGTTGAAATTGGCAGCAAGTGGGCCTAAAGGACATTTCTTTTCCTTGTTTCTATTGATTCTGACTTCTGAATATTTCACACACTACTTTAAGATGACAGGTGGTGAAAAGTGGAGAGGGACTCTATGAGTGCAGTGGTGGGACGAGGGGTAATGGCTTCAGACTGGAAGAGGGAAGATTTAGATTATATATCAGGAAGAAATTCTTTACTGTGAGGGTGGTGAGACACTGGAACAGGTTGCCCAGAAAAGTTGTGGTTGCCCCATCCCTGGAGGTGTTCAAGGCCAGGCTGGACGGGGCTTTCAGCAACCTGATTTAACACAGGTTGTCCCTGCCCCTGGCAGGAGAGTGGAACTAGGTGATCTTTAAGGTCCCTTCCAAACTAAACCATTCTATCAGTCTATGGAAGAAAGTTCAGGGAAAGAGAAAGTCATTGATGGGGAGCTGCTTTACATAGTGTCATATAGTGTGATTTCTCTGGAAATACAACAATGGCAGAATCTGCATCACATACAAAAACATTCTTTTTTTATTATGGTACACTCAAAGAACAAGTTTCTCTTGTGCTATGTACAATACCTACAAACTTCAGGCGTTGTGATTTGACTAAAAAGGATGGGAAAGGCAGACATATCTCGGGGAGGTATTAGTTAAGATTACAAAGCAAGTTACTGGATTTGAATTTCATGCTTTCTCATGCTGTGCCCTCATCATCCACCCTTTGTCTTTGACTAGCTGCAGTGGCGGTTATGGAAACGGAGTCCTGTAGCTGTGTTGGCATCACACAAGTCAGGACATACATATGGCAATGTGCAGTAACAGTGGGTGAGCTACTGCTCTCCTGGTCTCATCCTTTCCTTCCTCCTCCTTTGCCTGCATTTTTGCCCGTAAAATCCAGTTCAAGTCACTGTATATTTACCTAGAGAAACAGAATTGTTGGTCCTTGGTTTGATACAATCCTTCATTCCCAGAACCTACATAGTCTATGGTTACTGACTGCTCTCAAACTAAGTTATTGTATCGAAATACTTCTCTAGCTCAGCATGTCTTGTTTTGGAAAGCTGGGTGCTACCTTCAGCAAAAAAATAAATAAAACCTCTAAAGTAGGTCAGGAATCAGAACCAAAAAGGCTGCTCAAGGCAGGCTCAGATCTGTAGGTATCTGCAATTTTAACTTACCAGTTGTTCAAAACATAACTAAAGCTCATGAGCATACAGCACAAACAGTTAGCAAGCAAAAATTGTTTGTATTATAGGTGTCTGCATGTGTCTTAATGACTACCTGCTTGGTGACATAAAAATAAAAATGTGTAAAACTACAGTTAGATATAAATAGGTATAAATTGCACAAAAATAACTAGATCTTATTTTTTTCTTTGTGGTGCTTACTAATTTAACTTTTAATTTCATATGCCCTTTCAGCTATGGCTGGATTTCCTTGTAAATGACACTCAGAGTTCACTGCTGCAAAGGATTGTTCTGAACAAAAATAATTCTGCTGAGAGCAGTGAGATAACCTGTGCATTTGTGGACTCCTGCGCTGAGACACACTGCAGGCACTTAGCAGGAGGAACAGGAGAGAAGGAAAACTTTCAGGAAAGGAAAATGCCTGTGTTGGTGCTATTGCAAATGGTAGCTGTCTTTTTAATTTACTGCACCATCTTAAGCAGTAAATGTTACTGCTCTGTTGCTCGGTGTTTCCAAACCTGATTCCTCAGCCTTGTGATAAACAAACCAATCTTGACAGTACAAATAGTTTAAGTAGTACTGATTGGAAGTCACTAGTGGAAGATGCAGCAAGATGACAACTTGCGTTTGTGCACAAGTTCTTTCCTTGGGCTACAGGGGGACATGTTTCCTCAGAGAAACTCAGAAAAGACGGCACTTTAAGTGTGGTCCAACCAAGGGTTTATCTTCCCAGTTGGTCCAGTGAGTCCTCATGTTTTGGGCCAAGTTGAGCTCTGTCAAGGGAGAAGAGATTGTACCGCCCCTATGAACATGCTCAAAAAAGTGACCACTTTCTTTGACTTCTCACCAGGCTCAGTGAAGAGTGGAAAACACCAGAACGAGTGCGGGCAAGACAGCAAAACCACGAGCATGAAAAAACACGTGCACATTTACAACCCTGCTTCCAGTATCACACAATGTATGATTGTATCAGCTGTATACTGAGCACAAGAATCGCAAGTGATCCAGAAAATGCATGATTGATATACCTAATAAACGCAATCAAGTAGCAGGAACAGATTCAGGCAAATGTCCCCATCTGACCTTGAAGTCACATGGTTCTAAACCTAAGGTAGCTAGCAAATTACTTCAGCTGACCTGCACTCTGTAGGAAGGTAAGCATTTGCTCTGACTCCCTGTTGGGCTGGCAGTTTACATATCCAACATAATTACTTCTATGAGAAGTAATTGACTTCTAATGGAGAATTTCTACTGACTTCTGCTAGACAAGGTCCCTGAGATCCTGTGCCGTGCTGCCAAAGTGCTGCCTGCAATACCCAGGCTGAAGACAACACCTTATGGGATACCAGTGGGAACCTAATGAGGGACCTCTTCATTCATCCCGTTTTGGCTTCTTGACAGATCTCAACAAATGCATGTAATTGCTGAAACAAGAGTCAGAAACTTCCACTATATTCAGGCTTGAATCTTGAGCTGGAACTCATGGGGTTTTTTAAATTCTTCTTTTAAAAACACATATGTTGTTGGTTTATAACTACGTGTAATTTATGTGTGCAATTATTACATTTTCTCTGCATAATTCTGATCCTGCTTCTAAGACGCTGAGGTGAAAAATAAAAAGAAAATGTAATCTCTGATTTTAACAGTTCAAGCTTATGGATCTGGCCTCACCCAATGAAGGCCAGATGCAAAAACACTGCTAACCTCACAATTTATCCCAAAACTCTACCGAATAAAAACTGGATTCTTCATTGTCTGAGGTAAAAGATCCTTTAGCTATAGGTAGTTGCAAGTTTATACACCTCTGAATCAGCCAGTGGATATGGACAGGTTACTCGTGGGTTATAAGTCCCACCTTGAGCCACCTTCAGCCTCATTCAGCGAGATATATTTCAACTCAGGTGGGACAAGGAGGGAAATAGAAGTGGGGTCAGATGATTTTGACTAACTTCCTTTCAATGTCTGCTCTTGATTAAAAATTGAAGTCATGCCATGGAAACTTGATCCTAGTTTGTGGGTAAATTTCCAAAACCATGGGGCTGCTTTTATAAACTGAAAAAAAAAATTTCATACAAAATGTTTCTTCCTTCTTTCTTTCCTTCCTTCCAGAAACACAAAATCAATTAACGCTATCCTGATTTATACCATATGAGGGCTCAGCCCTGTGTCTTGATAACATCCATGTGGGTTTCTTACATGCAAATGTATAAGGGACTTCTGTCTCTTTTGGTGTGTTTATGTTTTTAACATATTAAATATTTATTCTTATTTAGACCTTGTTCAGAAGATTATCCAATTGATTACTCCCCGGTATTTTTAGCACTGCACTGACTTGACTTCTGCTTTCAGGGACCTCAGTCATTTTATCGTACCAAAAATTTGAGGGAAGTCACCTCCTTTCAGTGCCATAAGCTTTAGAACGCCTTTGTCGAAGAAGGAAATTCTGGTGTTGCTTTGATGGCTTACATTCTACTGTTGTAACACACTGTTAAGTGAGATAATGCTGAGGTGGGGTGTCACTGCTCACTGTTATTAGCAGCAGGTTCATCAATTCCTGAAATAAGGGCGTCTGCAATCCCACCAGCTTGATGTTCCTTGACAGCCACCAGGAAAATCTCTAAATCTGCTCCTAATTGCATAAAACACAAGAAGGATCAGGGATACGCGATATCGTCTTATGGAGTCCAACATGGAGAGCTATAATTTGTTTGCTAATAGAAAGTTATATTAGGAATTCAGTAATGAAGAACACTGCCACAAAAATATAGACAATAAATGAAATAGGTGAAAAATTGCTTCTATCATGATATTTTCAATTTTACTGTATTGGAGGAAGCCTTAATCAGGACAAGCTTGTAGCATTTAACACAAAAATTATTCAAACTGTAGCTCTGCAGTTTCTGCCATGTTGAATAATGTCATTCTTTTATGTGGCAAACTTGCTTGTATCCCACATGAATTTGGCAGCACTATCATTTTTTCCAATCATACACAATTACTTAAATCAGAAATGTTGAATCAGAGTACAGAAGTTAGATCCAAAGCTCAAATTATCCCTTTGGAACATGCTTTCTGATATTTTAAGTTTCCTGCTGTAAATATTTTTGAATATCTTATATTACAGTGGAGTTGTGAGAACTGCAGTTAGGATTACTGAAAGGTCTTATGAATTCAACTCACTTTCACAGATTTATTTTGTGCAGAAAGAAAAAAAAGAGTGTTTGGAAAAACAATTATACATTTCAAGTCATCATCTCCGAAAGGAAACTTGCAGATTTTTCACTTGGAATGACTTTGTTTTAGACAAAACCTCCTTAACATTTTAATTTTGATATGCTGCATTTTTGGTATCAGGTAACCAAAATATCAATAATTTTGTTGGAGGACGAGAATGTATCTAATTTCCCTTCCCTCCAATTATGGCTGAAAATGTAGTAAGAATAGACTTTCTTACAAAATTTCAAGACCTTCTGGTATATAATCAGGCTAGAAACTTATTTGCAACATTGAGACGTGCCCATTGGGGGTGTTGTTGACATCAGGAAGTGTGAAGACACATAATAATAAGCAAGAAAAGTAAGTTTCCAGGTAATTACATATTTTTTCCTGGAACTGAAAAACAAATCTAGGCTAAGTGTCACAGTATGAGGTCAGGTTTGGCTTTACCTTGGTGTTTCATTCCACTTCAGATTGTCGCAATCTCTTTGCTTCGGCCTTCCCAAAATGTGCTTTCCTACCTTGCCCTGTGGTTAGGTTGCTTCCCATTGCAAACACCGTAAAGGCCGATACGTGCAAACCTGCAAAGTCCTGAATACTTCCAGCTTGCTTTAACCTTTTGCATCTTAATTCTGAACTAATTCTAATCTTGAAAATGATCGAGACATATTGTGATAACATCTCTTAGTGCCTGCTGTAAGCAAGCATCCAGCTGGCATAACATAAAACCATGACTACAGGTTGCTGACTCCTCTCCCCTACTGCCCAACTTGCTTTACCACACCGAGAACAACACTGTTAGTAAAGGAACCAGCAGGCTGGACAAAGAAAAGAGGTTTTGTTCAAACCTCCCACTGATACTGAGTTTCACAGGTAATAAGCAGGACTGGCCTAAGGCCAGAAATAAACTTTTTATTTGGCTCTCTCAGCAAAGGAAACTCTGCTCCTACAACACAGGACATCAGCAAACTTTCCCTGAAGCTAATGAAATTTCATTCTACACAGGACTGTTAAAAGTGATTCTAGAAGACGATATAGCTCAGGTCCTTCATATCGGTTTTCTGTCCAAAGTCCTATCAGCAGCTAAAGAGTCATTTGGCCATATATCAGGAAATCTTTTAAAAGGTCTAGATGTATTTGATGTTCACATTGTGCACTATGAGGAAAAAAAAATTAATACCCAGTTCTACTTTTTCTTTGCAGATTTATCTATAACTGCACGAATAAATTTGATTGTGCACATGCCTGTGTACCTTATTGAATCAAAGAACAGAACCGGAACCATCTTTAAAGAGTCCCATAACTGGACTGTACTGTGTAGATAAAAAAACAAATAAATCAAAAATTAGAGAAAGTTTAAATTAAAAATATATGCCTCCAGAAATCTGAAGGCATTTTGCATCCAAGTGAACAACAGTCAGCTTCAGGAGATAATTCTTTTCCCCTACCAGAAAACTTTGTCGCCTCTCAGACAAAACAAAACAAAACAAAACGCAACATTCTGGGAAATGCGGAACAAAATTGTCATTTTATTTTTCATGCAGAAAATGTCATTTCCTCATACGTTTATCCCCAATACTATAGTTGTTCTTTTGCATTCTGCGACATTAACTAAAGAAGTGCTCGTGGAGTCTTCATTTTTCTTTCTTAAATGTGACTCTTAAAAAAAAAAAAGCAAAAAAAAAAAAAACCCAAACAAAAAACAAACCACAAAATGATTAACTATTCTAAAACCATTTGATGATACTCCAAAGCCCAAGTGGCTCTTGAAGAACAATTTTTAAGTTTTATATTGTTAAAAAATAGAATATTTCTAATCCTAGGTGACCCAATCCCATGTGTTAGTTGCAAAACTAAGTAAATAACCTTCTTCTGTATTTGCATTTTAATTTTCTTTGAACAATTTGCAATATATATTTTTGTACAGACAACACTTTTCTTTTTTCATAAACAGATGCCACTCTGGCTGTCATTTCAAAGATGTGACTGAATTTCTGAAAGTCTAAGAGAAATATTAAAAGTGACATGAAGTAAAGCAAATGATTTGACTATTGTTTCAAGTGTTCTTTTTTAAAAAAAATTAAATGCAAAACCCCCCTGAAGATATTATTCAGTAATAATAATAACAATGACCTTTCTATAATGCTTTGAATTGCTAAAGTTCCTACGTAAACACTAATTAATTGAAATAATACCCACAACTTTTAGATGCTAATACCAACCTTGCCAAAGTAAGTCGATTTGCGTGTGTGTGTGTGCATGAGGGCTACATTCCCTCCATGCACTCACATGCACGGACTATACAGTCATTTGTCAGTCTCTAATAAGAAACAGAAGTGACATCTGTCAGGCATTCCAGTAAACACATTAAGCAAACACAATAAGACCCCAAAAATGTTTACTCAAGTACTCTAATTAATTGTGACTCGCTGTAACAGAGTTTTCCATGAATTAAACAGAAAGATCCATGCTCTCTCCTCCCCCTGCTGTAGTGTTTTGTGCAGTGGGAAAAGATTGAAACTAAAGACTTCCCTTCTGGCCCTGCCAAGGTGCATTTTTTCCTCATAGACTTGACTTGCAGTAGAAGTTGATGTGAGAGTTTGTCATGGCTGTTTTGACAGTCCGGTCATCCTAATCCAGGGATCTGGTCCCTGTGGTTTGTCAATTATCCTACTAACCCTACAGCGAGAGGAACACTCAAGGCGCTGAACTGTCATCCAATAAGCAAGAAATAATGTCAGCAGCCAGCGAGTAGGGATTGTGAGAGATGGGGATGCTTTTGACAACAGAGAAGTGTGGATCATTTCAGCATTTATTTTATTTATAGGCATTCGTAACAAATTAATTATATCTCACTGCAAGGCTTCACCAAAACTTGCTGGATCCAGACCTGCGTGCAGGCGCAGGATGGCGAGCGCAGTTGAGTGCAGAGATTGCAGAGCAGCAGATCCTGGCGTGGAGGTTCGATTCCCAGTTCCTTTCACCCCCCTCCTGTGACCTTGAGCTTGTTACTTGACTTGGATATGTTTCAATATCCCCCTGGATAAACTGAGGATAAAAGCATCCACTCTTAAGAGCAGACAGAGCCTTAATCAATTAATGCCTGTAAAGGACATTAAGATCATTTAGTAAAAGGTAGAATTAAAGTGCAAATTATGCTAAGGTCCTACTGAAATGAAAGGCAAGTGTGTTTAAAAGGGGATTTAGATGCAGAAGGCTAGACAGCAAAGAAAATCTAGGTGGAGGATCACAGGAGGTTTGATTCTGATCCAGTGTGTATCAGGATAATTTGGCTTAACTCCCCACTTAATACTAACAAAGCAGGCTCTGCCCTGGATTCTCAGTTGGTGTAAAGTTACCCTGATCTATGATTGTACCAATTAAACCAACCGAGAGTCTATAAATTTTTGACTATTTAAGTCCTTATGATTAGAGGTGTAATTTTGTTTTTTTCATTTCCTGAGTCTGTTTTTTCCTGTTGTTTCTCAATGACAGGTTTACTCTAACCACGCTGAAGTGAAAAAATGTCAGAAGAAATGAAGTAATAGAGGCAAACTAAATCTCTGGAGGCATCCTGTTTCCAAGCAAGCCACAGCATGACCAGCAAGACTGGACGATGGCCTGGGTACCAATGAGAGTCTCTTACACCTTTAGTTTCTCTAGTTGAGATGTGGTACAGCACCAGCAGTAAGCGGTTCAAATTTTCCGCCACCTGACAACTCTTCAGAAAAGCACAGGGTGCGAGATGGGTGAATTCACTCAGCAGGCGTTTGTCACCATTGAGGTAACTTCTTTTGAACTGATATACTCAGTTTTCTCATTTCCAGCAAAATGGTGCAGGAACAGCCCAGCCGACACAGTATTGGGATGAACCCTGATAAAACACAGTTAACAGGAAATTTAAAATTTTAAGTTATTGTTTTAAGACTTCTTCTAGTAGACTGAAAAATTTAGAGCTCCCGTGTTTGCGGTGGTTGGGAAGGTTTATTCTGGACACCAGCCCAGAAATGGAAAGGAGAAATTTATGGTGATCCTTGGAAGGAAAAATTCTTTCAGTTGTAGGTGTTTCAAAACCATGGGTGATACCATTAGAACAACTGAATGCAGTGGTCATAGTAGATCGTACTATTGATCAAATAATTTTGTCTCTTGCATATCCCCTATGTGATTGAACTATGCACATCCACTGCTGACATTTAGGAAAAGTCTGGGAAAACAGGCATGCCTCAAAGTGTCTGTTTAAAATCACCACCTTCATTCTTAGCTGTGTTAGTGGGGAATTAAAATCCAGATTCCAGGCCTTTTCATGGTCATGTCTGATATTAGACGCTAGCTATTTCAATTGCAGTATTGTCGTCAAATCTGGAGAACAGCTGGAAGCCAGCCCAGGAAAATACTGAACTTCAGCAATGTGTTGCTATGTGACTATCACTTCACTGTGCAAAATTTAAACCATCTTATTCCTGAAAACCTTGAAAGTATTTGCCCTACACAGAAAAAAACCCCAAACCTTTGGAATAGCCCAAATGAAAAACAACTGATCCAACTGAAACCAGCTGAAACAGCTGGTTTTTGTCATTCTCCATAGCATTCAGGTAGTTTAGGGTAACTTCTTATATATAGAAACATTATCTTGCCATCAAACACTAAAAAAAGTCTGTGCTGGGGATGAATATTTGCAAAGCTTAAGGCAGAAGGCGTACTCTGATGTGGAAATATACACTGTATAAGGAAATAACATTCAACTCCCTGGAGCCAAAGCCATGAATCAGTCAACGTGTATCCCTAAATGAAGGCCACTAAACTTCTTTTTTCTCCGCGTATCTCACCATTTTACAATCTGAATATGATCCCTGCTGCTGTTGAAATGTCAGTCAAGAAAACCTTTTTTGGCTGGTTTATGTACTTACCTGCTTGTAAATGTAGATTCACATAGTCCCTCACCAGCCTGATGGGAGTCACTTTCATAGAATCACAGAATGGTTTGGTTGGAAGGGACCTTAAAGATCATCCAGTTCCAGCCCTGCTGCCATGGGCAGGGACACCCCCCACTAGATCAGGTTGCTCAAAGCCCTGTCTAGCCTGGACTTGAACACCTCCAGAGATGGGGCAGCCACAGCTTCTCTGGGCAACCTGGGCCAGTGTCTCACCACCCTCAAAATAAAGAATTTCTTCCCAGTACCTAAAAATATGCAAAGAAACTGCAGCAGAATCACCACAGATCTCACACCCAAGTGCCCAGACAACAGAACAAAATTATTTTATACCAGTGACTTGGGGACCAGCAATATCCATCCCAGACTTCAGGCCAGTCTCTTCATCCCACTCTCTGTGGGAAACGACATACATTTTTCAGGTCAGTTGTTTTGTTTTTTAAAAGATGAGCATGCTGATAATACGCGTGTGTCTGAAGATATTCAGACATGTTTGGACTCGTGTCTGGGAGGTGAATATTACAATCAGACTGCTAGTGAGGTGGTCGAGGGAAGATGGTAAACACAGCCCATCCCCTGACTCTCCCACACCGATGAGTCTAACCCTCTAATACCTCAGACGGCTTATTCCATAAACATTGGATCCTTTAAAACAATTTGCAGGAAAGTTAGATTATCAATGAGAAACTTCAAACCTCTAAGACTGCTACTTGACAATTTGTCACTCAACTTCAGCAAAACTATAGGGGAAAAGCACAATGAATTAATGAATAGCAACAAATCCCCATGACAACATGTTACTTCATTAAAATTTTATCAGCATTCTTCCTAAGGAAAGCATGCCTTCTGTTCTACGCTGAGTTTCTTCTACAGTGTTTTACAGACAATTCACAGCATTCTGGCGCTTCAAAATTAGTTCCTGTGGAGAGTGAGCTACACACAGACTCTGGATTGTGTCACACAGTGGTCTCCTGGGTGCCATGATGAAGTTTTGCCTATATTTTTTGTGCGTATCTTATGCCTTAAACATTAATCAAGCATTTCCCAATTGCTTTCTTTGAGAATAGGTTAATTAGCTGCAAATGCATCTCTCTGTTAATTTTCAGCAAATGCATTAAACTGCATTTCATAAATATTTTCCTAGCAACCAAATAAAAGCTTTAAAAGGGAAATGTTTTCATTGCTTTCGCTGGGGCTCTATCTTATGCTTTTTTTGCCTTTTCTTTGGTTTGTGTTTTT
>RSEF01000003.1:117663016-117673622 GCA_003993805.1 Himantopus leucocephalus
TTTTTTTTTTTTTTTTTTTTTTTGTGGAGATCCATAAAACATACCCATTGCTGTTCAGTGCATTTCTCAGTTCTGGATGTAAGTACAAAAAAAGAATAATAATAAAAATTTTTGCTAGATACTGTAAGCTCGCCAATATAATCTTAGGATTTGATACAAAAAAATGTCCTGCTCAGAAACACTGAAAGTGTCTGCTTGGAAATTCAAATTGTCTTAAAGAGAAAAAAAAACATAGATCAGAGAAAAAAAGCTAAAATTGCTCTTAAAAATAAATAGTAGGTTATATGCTTATTAGTAACCTGCCCTGGTTATATTAACAGTCATTTATCTCAGAGAATTGAAGTCCATTTATTTACTGCATGTATTTGGCTCTAAAAGCACCTAACAAAAAAATATCTGTTCCCAAAAACTTTGTAAACCAAACAGCTTTGGGATGCAAAGGCTGAAGGGAAGGAAATTAATTCCTAGTTTTTAACCTGTGAACTAAGGCCTCTGAGACAGAAATTAGGGTGTTGAAGTGAGCAGCTAAAATCCTGATTTTTTATTTTTTTAGGGAGGTAGGAGGAGGCAGAATTCAGTGTGCATACAGAGATTCACTATTTCTGATGTATGATTTCTGAGCCAGATGGAGGGTATTAAAAAAATGATGCTTCTTTAGCATTAGATTGTTAGTTTCTACAAACCAAAAACATTGCAAAAGGAAGAAACCAAAGCCTCCTACTTCCAGCCAAGTGCCTGGATTGTTCTTCTCTGTCTTCTCTCCTTATGGCTCTGTGAATCTTGCCGGTCTTGAGCTGTGGTGCAGTAGAAAGCATGTAGAGGTCTATCTACAGAATATCACAGTGATGAGAAAATTCTGCTTGGATGTGGAAACTTGTCATAACCACCCTGCAACTTGAAGAAAGCCTACAAACAAGGTCTTCTGCCTTCTGCAGGACCAATCTAACCATTGGGCTGTTATGCCAAATATTTTTAACCTGTATTTTTTTTAAAAATTGATTTCATTGAAATCTTAGAAAGTTAGGCTTGATTCTGAGCAAGATTAGCAAGATGAGTCCCTCAAGTGACTTAGTGGAATACATACATTCACCGTGAACCTGAACATTTTTGTGGAAAATGAAGTGGTTATGGTGAGTTCAGCAAAGCCAAGATCCTACCAGGCTCTTCCCACAGGACTACTTGATTAAACAATGAAGCCTATTATGTGAAATGTAAGTGCCAATAGCACCTTTTGTTAGGTTGCATCACTGAAGTAAGGACCTGGCTGCATCTAAATGTCCCGTGAGCTAACGTGACACGTCCAAATAACATAAAAAATAGGTACCAGAGATCACTATAGTTAGTAGACATCTACATCTCAATGCAGGACATCAGTGTTCATTGGGAAATGTTTTCTCTCCACCCACTGTTTAACTTTATCTTTTTTTGAATTTTATTTTTTTTTCCCAGCCACCTGCAATCCAGCTAAACTAACATATTTATACAGGGATCATCTTCCTCTACAGAGTATTTAACAAAAGCAATACAGTGCAGTCCTGCTTTTTTCAATGGGAAGTTGGCATTGATGTCAGTGACCTCTGGGTCAGGTTCTGTAGAAACCTGTTATACGATCTTGGTAGGATAAACATTGAAAGAAATAGTGAATAGTAAATTAAGGAAACTGAGATATGTCTTCTCTGAAATCTTATTATAAATATCTTTAATAGTAATGTTTCCTCACCTAAACTTTTGTACAGTTTTTGGTTATTACAATTCATGAGATGTCATCCCATGACTCATTTTAAATTAACAAATCCAGGCCCAGCACCTTACAGACCCATTTATAACAGTTCTAATCTTAACAAACCAAGCACAGGACACCACTACACTCCTGCAAAAAGAGATCTTCTTGTCCTTTTCCTGCAGTTCGATCTCCTTCTCAGCTTGTCTCATTTCCCTTTCTGCTCAAGAAAAGATGGGTGTTGGACACTTTAGGATAACTGGTAGTTGTATGCTCTTGTGACACCATCATGAGGATGTTCTAGAGCTTCAATACCTATTCATTACTTCCTGGACTTATTTACTGGGTCCCTTAACTTTGTTTTGTCACAGTTGGATAAAGACTCAAGTATCTCATCATTATGATTTTCAGCAGTCAGTAGACAGTATGATGGTCACCTGCAGGTGCATCTTTCCACATTAGTTATCCAACAACTTGACCTTATGAGAATATTTATCAAAACCTCTTTATTTCATCAGTAGCTCCTGTTCTTTTCAGTTTCAGCAATGCCAGTACAGATGCAGCATCCCTTTTCTTCATTATTTGCATCAGGGCTAAGAATGTAAAAATAACTACTGTTATTACATGGCAACAGTTTTCAGAAATACAGACAATGCCAGGTTGCGGCCAGTAGAAAATTGAATATGATGTACTTGATGTACTTACTGCCATAAATGCATTAATGCTATTTCAGGGTTCAGCAAACTGTGGCATGAAGGTCATAGAATCATAGAATTATAGAATGGTTTAGGTTGGAAGGGACCTTAATAGTCATCTAGTTCTTCCACTAGACCAGGTTGCTCAAAGCCCCATCCAACCTGGCCTTGAACACCTCCAGGGATAAGGCAGCCACAGCTTCCCTGAGCAATTTGTTCCAGAGTCTTACCACCCTCATAGTAAAAAATTTCTTCCTAATATTTATTCTAACTCTACCCTTTTTCAGTTTGAAGCCATATGTTGTGAGCAGATTTCAAATGTTGTGCAGCAGGGTCAGGAGCTGGGAGTCGTGGTGCTCTGAGAAAGGTGTAAGTGGGAGGCAGGCGATATCAGGCTGCAAGTTGCCTCCTTATCTTGCTCTCTTGCAGATGACAAAGTACGGGACACAGGAACTGGTAGCCACTTTCCTGTTGAATGGCGGAATTTCCTAGTGCGTTTCTTTTGGCAAAAACATCTTCAAGTTTGGGGAAAAATTCTAGTCAAGGACATGACCTCTGCAAGACCATCAGACCACTAAATACAACATATTTTTCTAGACCCTTCCACCCAAGCCCCTGTTTGTGTGAAATGTCTAACAGTGTTTGGCCAGACAATAGAACTAAGTCATGATTCTGAAATTACAGCTATCATTACCCATAACCAAAGCCAAGTAGACAGTGTGTTATTCTTGGAGAAAGCAGAGGGAAAACTATTTCCTTTCTTCTTTTCCTTTCTTTTTCCACTTCTGAAGACATCAGTAACTTGTGAATTAAAAAGCAAGGGGAGGTGGCTTTGAGCAGAATTCACATAAAGCTGTCGTGGGGAGCATGTGGTGCTATTTAAGTTCCTTCTGAACTCTGCCTGCCTGTCTCTGTCCTGTAGTCTTTTTGAGGCAGCTTTTGTTAAAGGCGAGTCGTGCCAATCAATCCTGGCAGGTGGTCTTTTTAGTTCCAGGTGTTGACAACAGGTATTTACTTTGGTCTCCTATATCCTATATCACAAAGGGAGATGGTGAATTCAGCATTTGTTGGCAGAAAGATGATAGATGACATTTGCTGGCTCAACATTCTTCATGCGACCATCCCCAACAGTTGTTATTCCAGTTCATGTGCCTCTTGGTAAGGAGTAACTGCAGATTCAGGACTTGAAAAGTCATTGTCCTATGCAGAGTGGTCTCTCCACCACCTTCAAAAGAACACTGTGCTCCCTGGTTCTTGTATTTTGTTGTAAGACAGCTTTTCATTCAAGTTCTTTTAATTTACCCCTGACTTTTAATGGGTTGCACTCTATTTTAATCTTAGTCATTTTTATAGAAATCTGACGGTGAATTAGAAACAGATGCATCCCTCGCAGACATTTCCTAAAAACTACAAGATGCTTAGAAAGAATCTGCTTGCTAGTGTCTAGGAAAGGGCCATTGGGGATTGATATATATTTGTCTACCTTTATTAAATTATATTAATTATCTGAAAGCATGAAATTATCTCAGTGCATGTTCTTTTTTATTTTTCTGTTTGCCTTTTGTATGCCCCATCATGTATACCAAACCTCTGAATTAAAATTTTAGCGATCAGAACAATGTTTAGAACATGCCTGTTCCTGTAACCGCTGGTTTGGAGGTAAGTTGCATTTATTTAGCTTATATTTATTTACTTATTTATTAATGTATTGTGGCTTTTGTTGTTTTTTTTAGTGGGGTTTCGTTGCTATTGGTGAAGCACAGTCAAGGACCATGAGCAATGTGAACATGGTTCTCTGCCTTATACGTTCCAAAGCAGTTTTATTTAATAAGTGCTATGGACAACTTGGTAAACTACTAAAAGTAAACCCAGAATTCCCTAAGAACTTGACTATTCAGATCCTGTTTTTTGGAAGAAGTCTTCCTAGGGGAAAAGGACAAGAGAGAAAGAAAAACGCTGCTAGATGGTGAAACTAGAGAATTAAAGGAAAATGAGTAAATGAGAGGAGGGCTATCAGTGATCCCATCCAACCAGGACCTATGCTAAAAAGAAGAGAAGAAAAGATATATTTTAAAAAATATAATAATCTGGACTGTCTTCTGCAGTCAGCCTCAAAATTGCTAATACTGCCCTTTGTTCACCTGGAGGAACAAAACACTTCTTCATCCTTGCCTGGATGACAGGACAACATGTAACTGAAGTGTCCTGAAAAAGCCCAGAGGAAGCATTGTGACTCCAAGAACTACATCTGTAGACTCTGCTCAAGAGCAGATGTAGGCAGTTGATCCACATCTGTACTAGTAACCAGCTACTCCCCACGAGACACAGGTAATTCTCTGCCCCAAACAGAGGGTAGTACCAAACTGACAGTTGGGTAGGGTGGCTGGAGTAGACCCTCAATCCATGATTTGGAGCTGTTGGGTCAGTGCTAACTGACCAGTGCTAAAACTGTGCCAGAGCCCATATTACAGTTCTCACAAAATACATGCCAGTACTTGACTCTGTGCCTTAAACTTGTTTATTTTATTAATACAGAGGTAGCCAAAGCCTCTGTGTTGGCTTACAAAGCTCTCAGTATAGGTGCTGGAGGACAGAGTTACAGGGTGTTTTGTCTTCCTCTTCTTGTCCTCCTTGATCTTACGGTACTAGAATAGCATAGCATAACATAACATAGCACAGAATAAAATTAGAACAGAACAGGACAGAACAGAACGGAACGGAACGGAATGGAATGGAATGGAATGGAATGGAATGGATCTGTTGGAAGGTACCTACAATGATCATCTAGTCCAACTACATGCAATGTTGAGGCATAGTGTGCCAACTGCTTGAACGTGCTCAGCCTCACTGATCTATGAACTTGGAAGAAAAAATTTCAAGCGAGTTTGACATCTTCCCACATTCACCACGTTCAGCTGGCATTGCTGCCTGCAGGACCTCTCCGTCTTGCCTTTGCTTTTTGCCTCTTCAAGTATCTCCACATCATTGCCTCACAGACTTTATCTTAGGGCCTTTTAGCCTAAAATTTGCAGTCTATACCTTAACCCAAATAACACAATTTTTTGTTTTTTATCTTTTTTTAAATATGGTTAGCGTTCCTATATTGACTATCTAGAGAGGGGAAGAACTCATTGAAATGGTGGCATACGCACTGAAAAGTTTCCTCTAAAATGGAAAACTGTTTTGACTTTTTGCATTTTATTCTCAAAGAGAGGTCTTTTATCGACGCCAGCTCAGCACCTTGGAGAGAAAAATGAAATCTTGAAAAAGGCTTTTAAACCCTGAGGTTGGCTGTGGGATTTTTTTTTTCTTTTCCCTAGACTTTGTAAACACTTTTCTCTGTAAAAGTAAGGCACATAATTGTGGGATCTTCCATCTTTTTATAAGCAATATGGTCTAAGTATTACAAATCTCAAAAAAAAAAGCTTTTTTTTTTTCTTTTTTTCCCCCGGTTTTTGGATGGAAGTTACCCAGTTAGGGAATAAATGCAGAACACAAAGATGTCATTTTCTTTCTTAAACAAGGTCAGGATCCTGACGATAAGGGCACTTTAAAAGCTTTCCATTTTGCATGTGTTCATGGGGGAGAAGGAGCTGATCAATGCCCTTTCAGGTTTTCAGATTTCTTTTTAGGACATTTCCTTAGGTTCTTTTCCTTTTTTCTCCCTACCCCCGCCCCCCCACCCCGCCTCCCCCGTTAAAAGAGAACTAAATACTTTATTTTGTAAGGAGGAAATAAAACACCAGTTATAGTGCCATATTTTAGCAAGGAAAATCAACCTGGTCCAGGTCTGAGTTCAGGTTTTTATTTTTTGCCTGCAATAACTTAGAAACATCTCAGCAATATTGCAAGAAAGAAATATCTGGCTACTTGCTTTGCAGGCACAGATTTGCCCCCGTCCTGCAAACTATGAGGCAGGGCTGCGGTTTTATCAAAATAATACTTGGAGAAGCCATATCATGACCACTGACAGCCAGTCGCTGAGTTGAAGCTTCTCTTGGTAGACAAACAACAGACAGTCCTGGTTTTGCCAACAATAGCCTCACAAGATGAAATTGATCTCTCCTAGCTTGGTCCTCTGGAGCGGGTCCAGAGGAGGGCCACAAGGATGTTCAGAAGGTTGGAACACCTTGCCTATGAAGACAGGCTGAGAGAGTTGGGGTTGTTCAGCCTGGACAAGAGAAAGCTCCCAGGAAACCTTACAGCAGCTTTCCAGTGTCTAAAGGGCACCAGCAAGAAAGGTGGAGAAGGACTTTTTGCAAGGGCATGTAGTGATAGGACAAGGGGGAATGGCTTCAAGCTGGAAGAGGGGAGATTTAGAATAGATATTAGGAAGAAATTTTTCACTCTGAGAGTGGTGAGGCACTGGAACAAATTGCCCAGGGAAGCTGTGGCTGCCCCATCCCTGGAGGTGTTCAAGGCCAGGTTCGATGGGGCTTTGAGCAACCTGGGCTGGTGGAAGGTGTCCCTGCTCATGTCAGGAGGGTTGGAACAAGATGACCTTTAAGGTCCCTTCCAACCTAAACCATTCTCTGATTCATTCTCTGATTCTATGTTAGTGCGATTTATCTTTTCCTAGATTTTTTTTAAATATACATAACCTGTAAGCAAAGCTTCTTGCACTGTTAAGATACGCAGGACTGTGAAATACTTTGTACAGTTAAGAGAGATGTTTTTGGAAATGCCACACTTGGAATAAAAAATGTCAGTTGTTTCCAAATGAACTTCTGCTCTTAATTCTGCTTGAAAATACCCTACTCCAGCAAAGCAATAATGGCAAGCTGTGCCTGTCAGGTCTGGGTCTTATTCCTCAAAACACCTGTTTTAACACCTAGATCTAAACCGGTTCAGCAAAGTGCTTAAGGAGGGGCTGAAGTCCTCCGTGGAGCTGGGTGGAACCTCTTGTGTGCTTAAAGTAAAGTCCATTCCTCAGAGCTTTGCTGAATCGATGTCAAAATCAGTTTAAAAAAGCTTAAGAGAGCTTAACCCTGCTGACCCACAGGCAGATGCAGGTGTAACCCACCATCCCGGTGCGCATGGGGCAATTCGGAGATGGAGCTGTACTTCTCCTGCTCCCACCTCTTTAAGGTAGACATAACATTACTTTAACATAATTTTGATGCTGATTTCATTACAGTGTTTAAAGGAAGATCAATGTAAATGTATGATATCAGCTACCTCACATAAAAGTCTTTTATATAAGCAGGTGGTTTTGGACCTTGCCTCCAGCTATACCTTTTGATCATTTAGAAGGCTACTGATGTACCCCAGGCAACTTACGTAAAACAGTTATTTGTACTCATTTAATGCTATACCTTTAAACACCCTTTTAATCTATTTGCAGTTGTAAAAGACTCACAGTATGGAAATGTGTTAAAGGAGTAGGTTTAACTTCCACAATTAGGCTGAATTTTTTTCTGGATAGAAAAGCTCTACTTCTTTTTTCGACTTGTGCAATCATGTACGCATCCAAACACACACGTTACTCTGTTCTGAGAAAATCTCTAAGCAGAAGCTCCTCAATCAAAGGTGTGTACTGCTGGATGGCGAGGGACCGGGCGAGGGCTGCAGGAGTTTGTATGTCTGTTCCAGTAAGTACATTTCAGAGCTTCAGACAGTTCAGGAAATCTGTTAATTTTCACTGAAAATGAAATGTATTTGTATCATTAAAAAAAAATTACAATTTGTGCTTATTTCTTGTAACTGTGGATAAGCTCCATCTGCCAAACAATGTAAAACAGTTAATAACATGGCTGAAGATGAAAGTATAGATCCCAGATTCCTCACTGTGATTGGCCTTACTAAGCTTACATCAGGGGTAAGTTTGGGCCAAGGCCTGCAGACTGTTGAAGGAAGAGAGTCTAGTGATTTCGTTCTTTATTAATTTATGTGATTGAACCAGTTTTTCCATTTTGTTCCTGTTTTTGTTTCCCAGGTCAAAAGAGCAATCACTGCAGTCCACGTAAAATGTAAGAGCACTTCCTGCAGCTTAATAATGTAATTTTCATGTGTGCTGTGTGCTTATGTGCTCTGTGCTATGATCAGCAATAAATGTGCACAGCAAATCCATTTTATTAATACCTTTAATTGCTTCCAGAAGGTTCTGGTGTTTCATTCTGTCAAACCAGCCATAGAAAGACAATTAGATACCAGTTAACACATTTACAGTTCTTATTGTTTTTTGATAGTAACAATCATAAAACAATAAAAGCATTCCTTCTCCATAATGATATTCTGGGGAGCCAGGTGTTCTGCGTGTTAGAACAAAATTACAACCTTTTATAACTAAAAGCTTTGTATAACACAGCAGTAGCAGAAGGTGGAAGGGATGTAACAAAATAGTTACTCGCTCATATATATTTTTCCCCCCTGGATTCATCTGTGGAAGCTGTAGACACATATCTCTCTATGGACACAGATACATTTATGTCTAAACACATACACACACACACACACTTTCTTTTTTAAACTGCAAAGTGGTGGCAGCGATCTTGTAATCCATAAGCAGACCCATTTCTCCAGTTTACAATGTGACATCTTTGGATACTAAACCCAAACACAGCCACCTATGCCAAAGACAGACGTAGAGCTTCCCTTCCTAAAGAGTCAATTTCTTCTAAAATTAGATTTCTAAGAGAGAGATGACATCAGTCCCCAAACTGGCTATTTGTCTCCCCATTGGCTGTGAAGGAAATCTGGTATGGTTTTATCTGCAGATGTTTGTTCTGTAGACATTTAACATGATGCAAGATGAATCTCATTCTTTCTGCTCCCTTTTGCAAAATTCAGGACAGAAAAGTCTTTCTGAGTTACCACTCTTTTTATTACTGTAAACACTGTTATCAGAAAATAATTTTGATAAGCACAATAAACTCTGTCCTGAGAGCTGAGAGTAATTTCTGCTCATAATTCTCCTACTTGAAGGCTGTTTTCACTGTTTTGATTGCTAAAAACTTTCTACTTTCCTAAATTTCTAATGGACCCTTACTATCCACTGAACCTTCTTTGCCTAGAAAAGCAGTTAGATCTTATATCTTATGTTTCATGGCATATTTCATTTATCTCCCCTCGCCTTCTCGTGTATTCATCAGAATCAGAGACAAGATCAGAACTATAAATTGATTTAAAAGATGTTGACCGATGTAAAAGGGTGCCTCACAGTAGATAGAAGCAGAATTGCAAAAATCAAACCAAGTGAGAACTAGAAAAGAAATTAAAGCAATGTAAAAAGGCTCATATGAAGTAAGGAGAAAAGTGGAGTAGGATGTGAAGATGGAATGAACACAAAGGTGAGAAGGTGAACAGATTGTTTACCTCAACCATCACCCAGGTTCAGTGAGTCCTCCTTGCTCAGATGTACGTATCCCTCCTAATGGATCTGCTTTCTTTAGCGTCCTCATTATTTGGCAAAACCTTATCCAAACGTGATCTGCCACATGTTTGCTCACTGAATTTGTCAGAGAAATGTGCCAGCTCTAAAAGGAGTAACTGAATCGTATTGGCAAGTTTTTTTGTTCTTCAGCTTTCATCTGGGAGCTAAAACCTCTTCATAATGATTTAGTTCATAATAATATTTTAATCTTGGAAATGGATAGATTGTATAATTTATAACCATTTTATAGCCATACTGCAATGTAAAAGACATATATTTACTTATGTTTGTAAGTGTATGTGCATTTATGTTTATATAAAACATGATGTGTATGAAATCATCAGAACAGTCTCTCTGTATTCATATAGTGCTTCTTGACAATCTATAAGGGACTTCGAGAATTACTGTGCCGATAACTCTTTCATCTTTCTTCCCCTGTGTGATTTTGACCCAGACAGCTTCCCTTTCACCCAAGATATTCCTTCTTTTTTCTTTACTGTTGCATTAAATAAATCAGTATCCCATCACCTTTAACTATATTCTTTTTGATTTTGAACAGCTCATTCCTGTCAGTTCCCATCTTCCAGTCTTGACTGCTGTTTCACCATCTCTCTGTCACCTTGCAATACTCAGATTCACAACCTGCACCAGTAATTCCCGCTCCTTCCCTGGAGATGAAGGTTGGTCTTTTGGCTTACCCATGAGACTCTGTCTTTGTCCAGCTTTCCATGCATTTTCTAAGTGATCTTTCATCGCTCAAGCTCTCTGCTTGTGAGATTAATAGAATAGAATAGAATAGAATAGAATAGAATAGAATAG